>PVKA01037181.1:0-21194 GCA_004027165.1 Ctenomys sociabilis | reverse complement strand
TTTTTTTTTTTTTTTTGTCTTTTTGAGACAAGGTCTCACTATGCAGTTCAGGCTGGCCTTAAGCTCACTTTGTAGCTCAGGCTGGTCTCGAACTCACAACAATCCTCCTGCCTCAGCCTCCCGAGTGCTGGGATTACAGGCATGCGCCACCATGCCCGGCTACATTCGCATTTCATTTGTGTATGTTAAACATCGTTGAGGGGCTGGGGAGATGGCTCAATAGAATAAGCACTTCCCTGGCAAGCACAAAGGCCTGAGTTCAATCCCTGGTTCTGCCAGGAAAAAAAAAAAAAAAATCATTGAATACCAGAAGTTTCATATGTTCCAAACAGTGAAGTGGGTGATTTCCAGCTTTCAACCCTTCCTTTTCTCCAGAATGCAGTGTGTACTCACTTGACCTCTGAGGCCATGAACTATGGCTGCTCTGCTCACTGGATGGACTTCCGGCATCCCCACAGAATCCTGCAGCTACCTCTAAACTTAATCATATGATTTAGCATGAAATGATCTGCTTGTGCTTCTTTCCTGCTCAATAGCTTCCTCTGCTAGCCAGCGCTAGCACAGCTGGTTGAAACTGGCCTGTTGAATTCCAGAACCCAGGTGAAGCTTGAGTGGAAAAATGTTCAGAGAATCATTACTTATTAGAAACAGTAGTATAATTAGGGAAAAAAATCCTCTAAACTACAAAGCAAAGCATGAGGAAAATGTGCTGATTCGGATGTGGTTCACCAAATTCAATTAGCAAAGAGCCTTTTACTGCAACAGTAAGAGTAACTATCTTTTTCTTTAGCATTTACTAAAACCAATGTTTAAATATATAATCCTTAATTTTCACTGCAGTGTTTACATAATTTTACAATTGAAAAACTGGGATGGCAAGATAGCTCAAGGGACTAATTGCTTGCATCAGCAAGCACAGGGAATCAGGTTTGATCCCCAGCACCACATGCCATGCCAGCCCCACCCCTGAGCACACTGAGTGGATACCAAGAATGGGTGTAGTGGTGCATGCTCATAGGCCCAGCGCCGGAAAGCTGGGGATGCTGAAAACAGGAGCATCACTATGACTAGAAGCTCCTTAGTGAGACCGTGTACCAAATACATAAAATAAAAATAAAATAAAATAATTGAAAAACTGAGACTTGAAATTTAATTATACAAGTACACACTATATTGAGAGATCCCATAGCTCAGGCTAAATTTCACACTCTGATTCCAAAATCCATGTTCTTGGGCCAGGAGATAGCTCAGACTAATAAACGCTCCCCTGGCAAGGGCGGGGGCCTGAGTTCAATCCCCAGTTCCGCCAAAAAAGAAAAAAATAAATCCATGTTCTTTAAACCATGGCACATTGTCACTGTTCTCATTCATTCATTCATTCATCCATTCATTCATCCAATATGTACAGCTTTAGGCTTTTTTTTTTTTTTTTGGAAGGCGTCTCCATTGCCATCTCAGCACGCCCCGGAGTCGGGGCCAGAACTGCAGGCTCAGGGATCAAACCTCAGGCCCTTATACCAGATTAATGGCGCTTTAATCCTCTGAGCTATTTGGCCTGCCTTAGGCGTTGCGTCGGTGTCATCAGTCCACCTAACTTGACTTCAGCAAACTTCCAGTCTATTGAGAAGAACAAATGTTAAAAACCATAACATGGGGCCACAAGAATAAGTTGAGCTGTGAGTGGCTATAGTCAACAACTTCTTCAGATAACTCATTATTATTGTGGACTGCTGGACTGTGTTTCATTGTGTCACCGAGTTCAGGCACCTATAATGGTTTAATGACAATGAACTGCCCATCTTTGACAGATGTACACAAAAATAAAGGGGGATACAAAGAAAGAATCATGATGTGTGTGTATAAGCAATACAGTTAGGATAAATATGCAGTGCTTCTGCATAACTCTATGACAAGCAAGATTTGCACTGATAGTGGTTAGACAGGATATTATGTCGGCGTCTAAGTACTATGGACAAACACTAGGAAGATAAGATAGAAAGTATTAATTATTGAAACATTGCTATAGTTCAGCTTTAAAAAAGAGACAAGTATACAGCTACATTCTCTTAATTCATTGTTTAGAGACATCTGCTATAATAGTGCATATTGTACAATATGCACCTTGTATGATAACAAACCATTACAAAAACAATTTGCAGTGTATTAATTATTGAATCTGCCCTGTTAATTTGATTTGAAGCTGTCTCATTGCTATTTATTCTTGACTAAAAAAAGAAAAAAAGAAAGAAAACCAGCAGCAAAAGGTATGAACTTTAATAGATGCTTATTAGAACTACTTTGAAGAATATGGGCATTAAATTTACAAAAGTGTGGTGATAACTATTCCTTACAGAGAAAAATGCTTTCACTTATTTAATTTTCAAATAGTAAAGATACTTCATGCCTTAACATTTCTAACTACTTCACTTCAGAACATCTAGGTTTCAATCAAGATGTGTTATAACTCCAGCTTAGCACTTCCTAGTCCCAAGTTAGGTAATTCCTTTTTAACCAACAGGAATACTACCAATTTCAAAACTTATTCCTGAAAATAAATAAGGCCAACATGAGTGACTGACTGTACAGTGTGGATTCAGCTCAGAAAGAATCTCTGGATCTCTGATGAAGAATTGGTTGACTTCTCTATGCAATACTAGCACAGCTGCTGTAAACTAGCCTGTTGAATTTCAGAACTTGGGCCAAAGATTTGGTGGAAAAATGTCCAGAGAATCATTACTTATAGAAATTGAAAGCAGTAATTGTGAACTATGAAACAAAACACTAGAGAAGTGTGCTAGTTCTGATGCTATTCTTTAGTATTTGTTTTGATTTTGCCTGTTTTCAGTAAAAGAACTGTAACACTACTTGGTATAGTGAGAAATACTGAAGAACAAGTAGAATCTCAGAAATAGAATCTAGAATTAGAGGAAACCTTTTACATCTTCTATCCCAGATTCTCAATTCAGGGAGTGCAAAGAAGAGATTTTTGTCCCATCCAAGATTTCCTTTAAATTTCTCTACAGAGACCTTGTTAGAGTACCATAGCTACTACTGTAGGAAGTCCTTTCTCTATGCATTTGAAAGGTCTCCCCTGATAACCAATAGATGGGATCAGTTGCTGCCCTCAGAAAAGGACCATTCCTCTTGGCAGTCTACCCGTCTATGCACTTCTATACTTCTTTTCTTTAGGTATAAAATCTGCTCAGTGTAGGTTTTTCTGAAATGTCTAGAGACATCTGTCAGAACTTTATTGAGGATATCAAACCTGAGGGAGGGCTCTAGATAAGTAGAGAGGAATGAGTCTCAAACTCTGCTCCATAAAAACGTGAATTCAAATATTCATTAGTTGATATGGATGGTGTCCTGTGGCGCAGTTAATACATGGATCTATTCAAGAATAGCAGAGTTAATGCAGTTACCTGGCAGCAAAACATTTCCAAAAAGCCCAGCCTTTCTTCTCATTGACTATTGATGGCTGGAGCCCAGGGGAAAGTAGTACATTCATAAACATCAATCAGGGCAGCAAGGCGCCTTCCAGTCCCTTTTAAAGAAGATAATGTATGTGAAAGCTCTTTGTCAACTGTGAAGCAGTATACAAATGTATAGAATTTTTAGCATTGTTTTAAAAGGGATTTGGAATGAAATCACTGCTGTTTGTTTTAAAGTTTGCCATGTAGCTAACAAGAGGACTTTGCTTCCCTTTCCATTTTCTCTGCATAGATAGCTGACAGAATGATTTTTAAATAATGAGGCTCAAGCACGTTGGTATTCAGTGCAGGCTAAACTTCTGATTCCAAGTTTTAGGAAGCAATTTTCTGTGGTATTTTCTCAATATATATCATTTGGTAAAATGACAAAGGTTGCAAAACATATAGACTATACTATATGATTTATCCTGAATTAACAGAAATGTCCAATGCTGTTAAAAACAACAAGATCCACTGTGTGTAGAGTAGCTGATATATTCTGAGAACTGTCAGAAATTGGATATATATTATTTCAGTTAGTTCTCACAACCAAACCTATCTCAATTGAAAGATGAGAAAACATTAAAAACCATCCAGAGGTTGCAAAGTTAATAATTATCAGATCTCAGAATTAAAATTCAGCAGTATCCCCCCCTCTAAAAACTACCTTTCTTCTATTTTCTAGAGGAGTTACATTTGAAATGTATGGATGAAAGCCAGACTATCCCTCTGCTAATGATTTTCATATGCAAGATTTTCACAAAAGGCTGCATTTTAATATGTACTTTAACAGTGTCTTTTTAGTTCATAAGGTACCATGTGATATTATCTAAGCTTTTATCTATTTAAATATATCATTTTCTTACCATAGAAACTTAAAACTTTAGAAATCTCACCGTTGTGTCATTTGCAAGAAAATGGATGGAAATGGAGATTTTCATGTGAAGCAAAAGAAACTATACTAAGAGCAGCAAGTGATGCACGTTTCTCTTACAGGTAAAACCTAGGGGAGGGAAGAAGTAGAAGAGGTAATATTAAAGAACATGAAAGAGATAAGGGAAAAGGGGCAGAGAGAATAACAGAGGATAATGGAGAGGAAAATAGGATAAAATATGCTATATGGCTGTATGAAAATGCCACAAGGAACCCCATTAATTTTTAGGAACCCAATTATTATAAGCAATAAACATATACTAATTACTAAGATAGGAGAGAATAAAGAAGCCTTTCTAAGTCATCATTGGTGATCTTTGCAATTATATTTCACCTTTTAGTTAATAATTTAAAATCAGAAATTGTTTTTTAACATTGCATAGGGATTTAATTTTTAAAACATTCATGGTTGTTGGAAAATAATTTCATTTTATATCTAAGGTATATGATATTCAGACAGATAGTGATGTTAAGCTTAACTGCCTCTGTTATAGCATAATAAAATCAGTAAGCTTCTTTTCTGGATGTTTAACAACTAAAGTTTGCAGACCAAATATTAGACACATAGATGGGCTGAAAAATAGCCAGTATTTTGGCCCTAGACCTTCAAGGCCAATGAGGACTCAAGACATAAGGGAACTTCGGCTGTGACATCCTGTAATTCAATGATGTCCCAAATTCTCTGATCAAGGACATTATAGGTCCACAGAGGAAAGTGATCAACAATGCATTGTGTGCCTAAGGATAGTCACCTAGTGAGAAAACATTTTTCAGGCTTTCAGAGAGAGCAAATCAGTCAAGTAATGGCTGTGACTCATCCAGATAGATGATACTGACAAAAGATATACAAGGTGCTCTACATGGTTCCAGGGTAAATCCTGAGGGGATCTGAGAGACCTTATCATATGGTAAAAGTTACACTTTTAGTTATATAGGTCTTGCTTTAACTTGATCTTAACCATCCAGCAGAAAAGTATAACCGCGAGGTATAAAAAGTAAAGCTATATTAATACACTGAGCTGTAAAAGGCTTGAGTCAACAACTTGTGACAATTTCCAGTTGTGCTGGTAACTCACTACTATTATGGACTATTGGACAATATTGGATTATTTTGCTGAATTCAAGTACCTACAATATTTGAACTGGCATAAAGTATGAAAAGGTCCTTTAAAGACTTTTCCAAATACAGCCTAACAGCAATAGAACACCCATCTCTGACAAAACAAAATGAAAAGGGGGGATATATATATATATATATATATATATATATATATATATATATGATAGGATAGATTATACAGCTATTTTTCTCCTAGTTCAATGAGAAGAAGTGTTTGTACTAATATTGTTTAGACAAGATATCATGTCTACTTCTTGTCCTCTGAATAACTACTATGAAGACAGCAATATGTAATGTATTATTTATTGTAAATATCCTACTAGCCTGTTTTAATACTGTTTCATTGCTGTTATCTTTTTTCTCATTAAAATGAGTAAAAAATTTTTAAATAAATAAAATAAAATCTGAAATGAAAAATCACACTTGTAACAATTTAAAATCACCTACTTACAGAAACTGAGCAAATACCTTAAACCTTTGAAAATGTATTCATGGTACACGACCTTTAAAACTGTGAAGTTAGACTATTACTTTCAAGAAGAGACTACAAATTCTTTTCTGCATTTTCCTACTACAAACAATTTATAAAAACCACAGAACTTATATGTAAGGCAACCATAGGACTCCAAAAGGTGGGAAAGAGAAACTATCTTTGCTGATGACTTTAGGATCAAAATACTTGGCAGAATTTTCACTTTCAGGGCAATTGGTACATGTTTAGAGCATGATGTTAAGTGAAATAAATAGGAAATGCCAGCTAAAATATCACATGGTTTCTCTTGGATGAGAATCAAAATACAGATATAAGTAAACTAGAGAGAGACAGTAGGAATAACGAAGAAAGAGATTGTGTGCAAGCAGGCAAGGGACCCAGAAGAGAAAGGGGGAAGAGAATAATGGAGAAAGACACAACAAGGCACATACACAATGCTCATGTACCAACTCCCAACACTGAACATTATCATTAGGTACTACAAACCCATACTAATACTGAGGACGTATGTTCTTGTTTGACATTCACTGACTATAACTGCATGCCCATAGTCAGGTATGAATAAACAATGACAGTCTCTGGATTCTAGGAGTTAGACACACAGCAGTGATCACAAACACACTATGCCATACAGGCTGTGTGCCCAGCACCAATGTCAGTATGTGTCTTTAACAACATGGCAGCCAGCCTTTACTAAGCACTTAGTTTTCAGTACATATGAAAGCTAGAATCCTTTTTCATTCATCTTTAATTTAGTTTATAAAAGAATGCTGATTATTAATTTATTATCCACACTTTGAGAAAAAGCTATAGAGGTCATGTGGCCCAAACAGGAAGCAGTGAAGCAATAATTCAAACACAGATATGACTTCAGAGCAGCCTGTGCTCTACACACAGGGTCACAGTCCCTCTACCAGAAATTTGTACCATATAGGCATAAACTCATAGGCCAGAAGAGTTTGGGTCTGGCTGGAAGCATGGTTTGGGTGCTGAGAGGACAGAAACATGGTCATGGTGAGGTTTGAAGAGGAGGCACAGTTCACACTGTGACTGAAGGACAGAGTTGTGTTGGGCAAATAGAGAAGAGACTCCTGAGCCAAGTACTATCAATCTTTATCATGAGGATGTGGTAATGTCATGAGAATAGAAGCATAACTCTCAGAATCACTGCCTGTTATAAAGACGATTGTATCCCCACCAATACTCTGAGATCCCAGTGCCTCATAATGTGACTTTATGCAGAAATTGGTCACTCCAGATGGGATCAGTTCCATGAGGCCATTAGGGTGCAATCTAATACTCTATGACCATAATCTATCAAGCAAGGAATTTGAGCAGAGATGACAATGGGGAGAAGACCATGTGCACATGGGGGCAGATGTAAGGGTTGCCATGTAGTAGGCAAGGAACACCAAGCAAGGATTGCCAGCAAACCACCAGAAGCCAGCAGAGGTGTGTGCAGTAGATTCTGCTTCACACTCCTCAAAATAACCTGACAGTATATGTTACAACCACTGATACCTCCCTACCATCTTGCTTTGAAATTCTGTATCATTTTTATTGTTTTGTGTTGTTCTGTTTTTGTCTTTGTTCTTGTTATTTTTGTTACTTTTTCTCTTAAAAAAAATAGCCTCATCTCTTGACACTCCAACCTTAGTCTTCTGATCTTCAAGACTGTGAGGCAATATGGGTGAGACTGTCTATGTTTTTAAACCACCCACTTTGTGGTACTGTTTGGCAGCCTTAAAGCGCAGAGCATTAACATCTAGATTTCTCTACACATGGAACAAAGGTGATTAACACTGGACTAGTTAGCACCAGCTGGGAAAAAGCAATTTTTAAATTTTCAGTTATTTTGTAAACTAATTTGAAGCCCTTATGCAAAATAAAATTATGGCCTATAATTCAATTACAAAGCCAGTATTCACGACTCATCACATCAGAACTTCATACTTTACTATGAACTGTATATCTGAGTCTATTGTCATCTACTCCACCTAGACGATGGAATGCTACTTAGTAATGCACATGCTACTGTATGTGTTCTCAACTCTGGAATCATCATATCAGTAGCTTGAAATTAACCCTGGTGGGATAATTCACACCACAACAGTCAGCAAATGCTACAAATTTGGACTTTATTGCCCTTCGGACTGCAGCTTATTAAATACGTGCGGTACTACCTGCCACTGGTCCCCAGAGGCTAATGGCTCATCTAATATAGCACAAGCTTCCTTTTGTTGACATCAGCAATGTCTTTCTAGTCTCTCTTCCTGGTCCATCTTCTGGCTCCTCTACTTTCTCTGACTCATAGAACTCAGGATGACTTTGGATTCTGTTTTCAGTTTCTCCAGCAAGGCCAGTTTTGTCCAGAGTGAACCTCATTCCACACCTCTTGTCCAGTGAGTTGAATGAACATATGTTTCAGAAAGTATTTTCAGTTCATAAGACGGCACTATTTAGGACTCTGAGAGAAGCAACTTTTCTCCAGGGGTTCTGAAACTTTTTCTTCTGGGGTTTGAAGAACAACTTCTGTGTACAACAAATTCCCCTCTGGTTAAAAGTAGTTTTTACTTTCTGTATTTGCTTTCAAAGCTTAATGTTTTCATAGACACTTTGAAAATAAATGTTGTTTGTTAAACATGTGGCAGATTATTGTTTTGCTTTGTTTTCATTTTACGTATTTGATGCAGGGTGTCTCACAGTGCAGCTTGGCCGTGGAGTGATCCTCCTGTTTTCATTCTCCCAAGCCCTGGAATTATAGGTGTGCGCCACAACGCCCAGACTCCCATCATTGGCTCAACGAATCCTAGGGACAGGGCTGGCCTGGTCCCTGCACTTGCCAAAGCAGGCCTATCTGTGTGTTCCTTAGAAAAAAAATATATATGGTAGTGGTAACTTGTGTTGGAAATTAGTACAAAAATACAAAATGCCATACTGTAGAATATTTATTCTGCATGTTCTAGAGAGATTTGATTCATTTTTTAGCTGTGACTTAAAATGATCTTAATGCATTTTGTATGGATATAAATATTAAATAATACAGATATAAGCTAGCTGAAAAATAATTATACAGTTGTAGCAGGCATGTAAACCCTTAGATACCAAGAACAAGCTTCGTGGTAATTAGACTTGCCATTAAATGATAACATCCAATTGGTATCTAATCTTCAGCCTACAAATAAGCGTGTAACACTGCAAATACACTCTAATTACATGGCTGTTTGTCCCTCATAAAAGTAATAAGATGAAGTACAAGTACTGTTGCAAATTCCACTGAAGAATTTTATTCAGACTCTAATGAAAAATGCCAGGTGAGGCTTATAGCTTAATACCCTCCTTATTTCTATCTTCAGTACCAATAATTTTACTATTTAGTTCCAGATGTCAAAGTTGGTGTTTTAAAATTATCATCATCACTTGACATCGCTGTCATTTAGTGAGGACTGACGTGATAGTCTTCTGAAACCTGCAAGTCTTCTCTGGCAATAGAAGCCAAATGAACAAAATTCTTACTTGATATGTATCAAATACAGCAAAGAGACTAATTTCTCCATGCTGAATTATTGGAAGAGAACTTCAGCGTTCATTTTAAGCCATAATTTTTGCTGCTGTTACTATTTTGGCCTCAACAGAGAGGTAACTCTCTTAAGTGAATTTCTATATCTGAATGTTCACATGCACACCACTCAGTAGCGTGACCTGAAGTGATCTTATAGCGTCTCTTGTTCTAAGATGCAATAATCTAGTCAATAATTTTAATCAGTTACTGAATGAGTACATGAATGAATCAGTGAGCAGTTGAATTATTTATAAAATCTAATTTATTTCCTACAAATAAGTAAAGTCAAATACATTAGTTTTTTCTTCATTGAGTGAATAACTATACTGGTATTTTCCTCATAGGCTACATATATTATATTATGAAAACGTTATGATTCGATTGATCTTGATAAAGATCCTCCAGTCTTCTGTCTGTAGAGCTCTACCTATTTGTCTAACACTCATCAAACAAACTAGGATCCAACCAAGAAAAGCTAGCAATACAAATTGAAGCAAGAGGTGGGGTGGTGAGTAAAAAGAAAATAGAATTTTTATCATTTCTATTGTTTTTTCACTTCTTAAAATTCTCTTTAAAAATAAAAACTTTTCAGTTTTCAAGTTGACAATTTATGGCCACAGAACATTTTCTGTGTGTTTTCTCAGTACTTTAGAAATGAATAATTCTCATCAGTTACAGTCACTCTGTGGCACACTTTTATTTCTCTACCTTAAAAGAAACTTATTTCTGAAACAGCAACAATATGGACAACATTCGTGTATCTACATCTGCAGATGTAAAGAGGAGGCATGTGTGAAAAGATGTCCCTAGAGCTGAAAAGTTGGGGAATAGAAATTCAGATCCAGAGCTGATGGGAGACACACACCAAACCACCATGCCTCCTGAGTAATTGAGAACCCACAAGCAGTTCCAAACTCTAAGCTTCATATTTCTAGCTAAGGTTGCATTCTTCTCTTCCTTGTATCAGTCTGTGTTTCATTAGAAAAAGATACAAATGTATAAGAGATGACAAGACTGGCTTCAGTGGACAGACACGGAGTGGGATGAAGCAGTGTGTAGATGGTATCTTCATGCTGGGGATCCAAGGATTCAGCCCAAGGT
This sequence comes from Ctenomys sociabilis, assembly GCA_004027165.1. Taxonomy (NCBI): domain Eukaryota; kingdom Metazoa; phylum Chordata; class Mammalia; order Rodentia; family Ctenomyidae; genus Ctenomys; species Ctenomys sociabilis. Next base: position 10,518 of record PVKA01037181.1, on the reverse strand, counting down.
CTGGAGCTCACTACAGTGTCCTGTACATGGCTGTATCAGCAAGCCAAAGAGTCTGCGCTGGAAACCAGGAGATCGTATCCAAGCTGAAGGAGAAGACTGGAGCTCCTCCAAAGAAATAGAAGCTCTACCCTTTCTCACTTGCCCTGTGTACCAGCAAGGTGATGAGCCACTCTAGAATGGGTCTTCCACACCCCTGGGTGTACAGTTGTTAAACCAAGTTAATCACACTTCTCTTAACTAAACTTCTTAATCAACCATTATATTCCTCAATGGCTTTTTTTTTTTTTTTAATCTTTTTGGACAGAGTCTCATCATGCAGTTTAGACTGGCCTTGAACCCACTTTGTAGCACAGGCTGGCCTTGAACTCACAGTCATCCTCCCTACCTCAGCCTCCCAAATGCTGCTATTAAAGGCATACTCCTCCATGCATGACTCTCCCAAATAACATTTTTATTTGGTGCTGGGGCTCAAACTCAGGACGTTGAGCTGCAAGGCAGGCACTTAGGCCACTGATCTATCTCCCCCAGCCCCTAATCCAATAACTTAAAACTCTGCTCCAATTGCCTCTTTCCCACAAGATTCTAATTTTTGCTGCCTCCTGTCCCATACAATATTAAAAGTCTATACATACAAGATCATGAAAACTGTATTTCAGCTCAATTCTCCACTAAGACCAAACCATCTTCTTGATAGCTCCTTTTCAGGTTTCTTCCTTAACTTCTCTACCTTGTGCCCAACACCCAACACACAAGAATAGCTAGTAACCATTTTTTGATTGAATGATATCCTTGAGGTTCCTGAAAGTGTAAAAATAACTAGTATACCTTTAGCATTTAAATAGTTACTTGTATTGCTGTGCTGTCAACAAAAGCAGATTAAACCTAGATATCTTTTGTAAGACATGCACCTAAAAAGTCAAAAAGCCTCAAAGCCACTTATCTTAGAAATTTCTAAGTACGAAACAGAATGAATGGAGATGTGACTCCCTGGGCCCCCAGAATTTTCTCTCCCTGGATAACTTGCCTTTTGCAGATGTGATGGGCATGTGCTGTCAGTCACCTAGAGCCCCTCCTTATTCTCTGCTTCTAGAATAGCACAGGGACCTCCCTGTTTCCAGGGCTGTGGTACCTTAAAGATAGAATTCTCATCAGAACTAGCCCCACAGAATAACTAATATTGAAATATATATCTTGTTCTGTTCTCTATTACACCAGAAAAGAAAACTTAGACACACATTGATATTTATAGGCTACTAAGTTTTGATTGTTCATTATATCATATGGGGGAAATATTCTAAAAGGTATGTTTTTTGGTTAGTTACTATACCATTTTCTGGTTAGTACCAAAAAGAAAAGTCTACATTTCCAAGAAGGAGAAGTGGAAGAAGTGTTTCTCATATCATCAGAAATCTCCTTCAAGGTTTAAAAAGCAAACTTAGGTATGATGAAGTGCCTCATTTTGCTGTTTTCAAAAGTATTCAAACCCTTTAAAGACTAATATTTTGCCTCTCCCAGTCTCTCTCAGTAACCACCAAATATTTGATATCTCATTCAGTTTGCTGGCTGTTCTGTATCTAAATCTCACTTTTTCTCAGAATAAAAATGCTAACTCCTTTGCCCTACCCACCTCCAGGGAATTTCATTTGCTGTCAGGTTGTACATTTACCAATTTCAGAATTTACTGATCCAAATGTTGGTCTGTGTTTTATTTGTCTCTTCCTTTCCCCTCACATTTATCATCATTTTCTGCTTGTACATCTGTCCATTTGTCTTTCTTTTCTTTAATTTCTACTCCATGGTCCCCAGATAGTAAATGAAATATTAGGTTTGTCAAGCGTATATCATTGTTTAAATGCCTGGAGATGATGGGTTAAACAGACCAATCAATGAAACAAACCTCCAGTGCATTGCAGGGCTTCAAAGGATGTTCCCTTTGGCTCTTTAAGACCTAACAAGTCAATAACCTATTAATATCATATTCTGCCAGTCAACTTTTTACAATTCACATGTGACTTTTTAGGACAAAACTTTGTAGGCTGTGGTGAATTAAATAAAGACTATCTGAAGACTCCAAACTAAAAATTAGACTATATGTAAGCTAAAAATTTGATAGAAAAATGATAATATATGATTTAATTGTAGGGTACACTACAACTGGCACAGTTACACCATGAATATTATAAATAAGTAAAATGATCTCAATTTTAAGCAACAAATTATTTCACCAGTTTTTTTTAGCATTTTGCTGTAGACAATGCCCAAATCATTAAAAGTCCACCTTATGACAAAGTAAAACCTTCACACTAGTGAATTTATATTGTAAAAACATAAAAATGACAGATAAATGATTTTTTAGGTTGTTTTCCTCATATCATATAATAAACAATTAAAGGTTAGTAGTCTAAATATCAAAGGACAGAATCTGGACAGCATTTCTTATTATATATAATACACTAAGAATTTGTTAATTTTTGCATCTATAAAATCATTTATGGATATACATTTATATGATATGTTAAGAACGTCAGTGGCTGAGATGCAAAAGTAGCAACTTAGTCTCAGATTATTTACATCTTGACTCTCTCATGTTTGTTCCTATTTCTGGAATAAAAAGGCTGCAAAAACATATTGACAAAATATTTTAATACCAAAATCATTTTTAAATATCAATTAATTCCAAAGCTGATTTTTACATCACTACTTTACATGAAATGCAAATCAAATGGTCAGTTCTTCAAATTCCTAGAAACAAAATGCCTTACTATAATAAATTTTGATACCAGGCATCTTCTGTAATGAAAGAGGAATTTTCTGCCTTTGAAATCATCTTTCCCAAATAGGAATATTCCTAATATCATCATCGAAGTCTCAGTTTTAGAGTCTGACAGATTTAATTTCAAATCCTAGCTCTATTACTTAGAAATTATGTTGTTTTGGGTTTCTTCTGAGAGAATAGAATAATAAAAAATAGAAATCATACAGAATTTCAATAAGTAAGATGGTAGGAATTCAACAATGGTTGTTATATTGAGAATTTCTGTCTTCAGACTAGTTATCTAGATGACCAGATATGTAAAGTGAACATATTAGCCTCTACCTCAATGAGTTTGGTAAAAGTTCAATGGAGCATTGTATAATCATAAATAGAAAGCTCATTATCCAACGCTAGGCACAGAATAGTCATTTGTTAATGGAAGAGAATGAAATTTTTTCAACTGACTCTAGCTTTATGAAAACTTTGGGCGTAACTTGCCCAAATACTTCATATCCCAAATGGGCCTTACACTGCACACCCTGCGTCCATCCGTCCATCTTATCACAGAGTCCTGCTATGGCCCTACAGTATGTAGTTGTTAAAGCATTATAAAATTCACCTTTCTTTGTGTTGATACTCTAAATCAGACCAAGCTTGTACTAAGAAGCATAAAAGACAATCTCACACTCCAGGTAATAGGAATAAAGCAAGAGGTGGGAATATTATTCACCTGTGGGATTCTGTTGTACCCTTTAAAAAGTATAGATACAACAGGTATAAAACCCTGGAGTCCAAGGCAGATTGTTGCTTTTCAGCCTATTTAGAATACTTCCACAATGTCTACAGGTTAAGTATTCTACAGTTTTCATTCACTTAACAAAAGGTTTGGTTTGGTTTTTTCCTTATACATATTTTTTTAGATGAAGTTTATGCCTAACTGAGGCAGTAGGTACATGGATTTCATGCATTGACTCTAAGTCTGCTTTCATTATTTTCATTACTGCTCTTGCCATTCTGGATCATATTTACAATAGATGGAGTTTATAATCCTTGGACATGGAGTATATGAAACATGAACGTGCCACATCTCCAGCACAGTGACCTCTGCGTCCCCACTTACCCTCCACTTGCCCCTGGTCTCTTGCACTCATGCCTATTTACAAATCATCTTCTAATGTTTGTAAACTTTCCATTTTAGGTTCCTTGTTTCCATCAATCAATTCTGTATTTTACTTTTCTCTCTTTTGCCTCACTCAAATAAGGGATGCATATGCTATGCAAGTTGTGTGTATGATTTATTTTACTTAAAACATTCTCTAGATATATACATTTTCCTACACATGCAAAAATTTATCCTTCTTAATTACTGAGTAGTATTCCATTATGCACAGTTACATTTTCTCTTTTTTTCATTAGTAAGTACTTCTCTTTTTAGTATTATTTATTTATTTATTTATTTATTGAAAACAGATACCAGTGAAACAGTCTCAAATCTAATCAAGCTTGCATTTCATGGATGGCAAGTGATGTGGAGCATTTTTTCATATATTCATTTGCCTCTTTAATTTTGTCCTCTGAGAAGTGTGTGTTCATCTCAGATACCCATTTCTGGATTGGATCTTTAAATCTGAGGGCTCTAATATATATTAGTTCGTTATACATTCTAGAGAGCAGACCTTTGTCTGATTGCTTATTAGTTCCGATTTTTTTTTTTAATTTCTGGGTTGTCTTTTCACTTTCTTTACAATTTCTTTTGATGTGCATAAATTTCTCAAGAAGAGTTGATCCCAGTTGTTAATTCTTTCAAGTGTATCCTGTGAGAATACATGTTTGTTCATGAACTCTTTGCCTACCCCTATGTCTTCAAGAGTTCCTCCTACTTTTTCTTCCATGAGATGGAGTATTTCTGTTTTAATGTTTAGATCTTTAATCCATTTTGACTTTAGCTTGGTGCATGGTTGTAGAGCTGGTTTAAGTTTTACGTTTCAGCATGTAAAAAGCCAGTTTTTTCACCACTATATGTTAAAGAGGCTATCTTTCTTCCAGCAAGCATGTTTGGCCCCTTTGTTGAAGATCAGGTGCTTGAGTCTTTGCAGAGGACTCTGTATCTTGTAATCTATTCCACTGATCTTCAGGTCTGTTTTTTTGCCAATACCATGTTGATTTTATCACAGTGGCTTTATAGTATAATTTCAAGTTAGGAATTATGATGCCTCTTGCCTTGCCTTTGTTGGCCAGGATTACCTTTGGTATTCTAGGTTTTTTTCGGTATCAAATAAATTTTAGGAACAATTTATCTAGTTCTGGGAGGTATATTGGTGGCTGTTTGATAGGGATTGCATTAAATCTCTACAATAATTTTGGGAGTATGGCCGTCTTCATGATGTTGGTTCTTCCTATCCAGGAGCAAGGAATGTCTTTCCATTTTCTGAAATCCTGTATAATCTCTTTTCTTAGGGTGTTGTAATTTTCTGTGAAAAGATCTTTTACTTCCTCCGTTAAGTGAATTCCAAGGTATTTCATTTTCCACGGTACTATTATAAAAAGTATTATTTCTATAGTTTGCCTCTCAATGTGTTTGTTATCTGTGTAGAGGAATGCTATTGATTTTTGAGTATTGACAACATATTCTGCTATGCTACGGAATTTCTGTATCAATTCTAGTAGCTTCTTGGTGGACAATTTTGGGTCTTCCAAGTAAAGTATCATGTCATCTGCAAACAGTGATAATTTAACTTATTCTTTACCTATTCTTATTCCTTTTAGTTCTCCTTCTTTTCTAATGGATGTTGCTAATGATTCCAAATCTCTATTGAATAGGAGGGGTGATAGAGGACATGTTTGCCTTGTACCTGATCTAAGAGTAAAAGATTTCAGTTTTTCCCCATTTAGAATTATATTAGCCTTTGAGTTGTCAGAGATGGCTTTTATCAAGTTGATGTAGAGTCCATTCATTCCATTTTTTGTAGGGTTTTGAACATGAATGAGTGTTGAACTTTGTCAAAGGCTTTTTCTGCATCAATTGAGGTGATCATGTGGTTTTTAGAGTTCAGTCTATTAATATAGTGTATTACATTTTTAAATTCCTGAATATTGAATCATCCTTGCATACCTGGGATGAAGCCTAGGTCATGGTGTATGATCTTCTTGATGAGTGGCTGTATTCTGTTTTCTAAGATTTTACTGAGCATTTTTGGATCTATGTACATGAGGGAGATTGGCCTATAGTTCTCTTTTTTGATTGTGTCTTTCCTTGGTTTTGGAATCAGTACAATACTTGCCTAGATAAATGATTTTGGGAGGACTTCTATCTTTTCAATTTCACTGAAGAGTTTGTGGAGTGTAGGGATTATATCTTCTATAAACTTCTTGCAGAATTCAGCTGTGACTCCATCAGGACCTGGACTTTTCTTTGTTGGCAGGCTTTTTATTATGTTTCTTATTTTGTTGTTATTGTCTTATTGAGAGTTATTATATCTTTTTGGTTCAGTTTTGGTAATTTGTACTTTTCGAGGAATCTGTCCATGTCTTCTATTCTGTGAGCGTAAAAAATTCTCAAAGTAACTATTGATAATCTCCTGAATTTCCGCTGGGTCTGTGGTGATTTCACCCTTTTCATTCCTTATTGCTTGTATTTGAATTTTTCCTTTCCTCTTTTGATGAGGTTGGCTAGAGGCTTATCAACTTTGTTTGTCTTTCAAAGAACCAACTTTTTGATTTGTGAATTCTTTGAACTGTTTTCTTCATCTCAATTGAATTAATTTATGCTCTAATCTTTATGATTTCTTCCCGTCTTTGTGCTCTGGGTTTTGTTTGCTCTTCTTTTTCTCGATATCCAAGGTGTAACATTAAGGTTTTTACTTGTTCCCGTTCTGTTTTCCTAATGTGCGAGTTCATAGCTATGATTTTCCCTCTAAGAACTGCTTTCATCACATGCGATAAATTCCAGTAAGTTGTGGTTGAATTTTCATTGAACTGTAGATATAGGTGAATTTCTTGTTTAATTTTGTCTATGACCCATTGATAGCTCAGTAGGGTATTGTTTAATTTTCATGAATTTAGCAGGATTTTTTGGTTTCTTTTGTTGTTTATTTCCAGTTTCATTGCACTGTGGTCAGATAATATACATGGGATTATTTCTGGTTTTCTCCATATACTTAGGCATGACCTCTGGACTAATATGTGGTCTATTTTGGAAAATGACCCGTGTGCAGCTGAAAAAAAAATGTGTATTCAGCTGTGATTTGGTGCAACACTCTGTATATGTCCACCAGGTCCATTTGTTCCAACCTCTGTTTCAGTTCTGCTACTTCCTTGCTAATTTTTTGCCTGGTTGACCTATCTTTTTGAGATAAGAGGGTATTAAGCTCTTTTGCTAAGATTGTCATCTTAGATATTAAGTTTTTCATGTCCATTAAGATTTGTCTTACATAGTTGGGTGCTTCTGTGTTTGTTGCATAGATATTTATGAGTGTTACCTCTTCCTCTTGAATTTTTCCCTAACCAATATGTAGTGGCCTTGTTTGTGTTGTTTGATACCTCTTGGTTTCAATTTGAGACTATCTGAGAACAGAATTGCTGCTTCTGCTTTTTTGAGGTGCTGGGGCATGTAGTATTGTTTTCCATTCTTTGACTTTTAGCCTATGAATATCTTTTTCAGTTAAGTGTGTTTCTTGTATACAGTGTATAGTTGGATTTTGTTGCCTAATCCACTGTACAAGTCTATTTCTCTTAATTGGTGAATTGAGACCATTTTCATTGATGGTTATAATTGAAATGTGTTAACTAATGATTTTCATGTTATTTACCTACTGCTGTTTACTCCTTTGTATCCTGTGTTTAATTTTTAATAATTTGTTTAGTGGGTTCCTTCATTCTCATTCATGGAGCTCTGGTCATTTCTGTCTCTCTCTCGAACATCTTTCAGTAGCCTGTGTAGGGATGGCTTTGTCTTCATAAAATTATTTAGTTGTTCTTTGTCGTGGAAGTATTTCACGACTCCATCAAACTTGAAAGAGAGTTTTGCAGGGTATAATAGTCTGGGCTGGAATTTGTTTTTGTGCAGGACTTGAAGAACTCTGCTCCATGCTCCCCTTGCCTTCATGGTCTGTGTAGAGAAGTCCCCTGTAATTCTGATGCGTTTTCCTTTGAATGTGATCTGCTTCTTCTCTCCAGCAGCTTTCAGTGTATTATTTTTGTGTTGGATTTCTGGGATCTTGACTATTATATGTTTTGGTGTGTTTTTACTTGGGTTGAAGTTATTTTGTATTCTGTATGCTTCAGTAACCTGAATGTTGGACTTTTTCCTCATATTTGGGAAGTTTTCTGTGATTACCTCTGCCCATATTCTTTTTACATCATTTGTATTGATTCCTTCATTCTCATTGATGGCAATTAATCTCACATTGCTCTTCTTGGTGTCATCTTGCAGGTGATGGATTATTTTTTCCTGCATTCTCATTGTTTTTAAGAGATCCTTTCTCACCTTTTCACTAAGTGCACCAGTGTCCTTAAGATCTGAAACTGTCTTTGCTTTCGCTCAAATGGTTTTGTAGACTCGTGACTGATATTTTTAGTTCTTCTATGTCTCTTTGACTCTGTTTCCTGTGTTCTGTTTCTTTTTTGTATTGCTCATTCCAGGTATCCATCATATTTTTGATCTCCTGTATTTTTTTTTATCAATGTCTTCTTCAGAGTTAGCTATTAATTCTTTTACTGCAGAGTTTCTTCCAAATTGGATTTCCTCTATATATTTCCAGAATTGATTCTCTACTTCAGATATTATAATCTCACAGAATTCTTTTTATATTTCAGAAATTATTTCTGATTTGAGTTCCTCTTTACCTTTTTGCTCTTATTTCTTTGCTTCCGAAGCTGTTACTTCATATGTTTCAGCTGGAATAGTGTTCTCTGCACTTGTTGTAGGTGGGCATTGGGTTTCTCTCATATGTTTCTGGATTTGATTCATTACTTCAGATGCCATGTATTCAAATATTTCTTTTTTTTATTTCAGGCATTAATTCTTGTCTGAGTTGCTGTATATATTTCTGCTGTTGTGTCTTTGCTTCCATCTCTGTTAATTCATTCATTTCAGCTGAGCTAGTGTCCTCTGTACTTACTGGTGGATGTGAGGCCTGAGACTGTCTTTGTCATTTTGTATAGCACTGACTTCTGACCTTTGTTGTAGAGCTTTCTCGCAGTTATGACCTTAGTGCATAGTGAGATTTGGGCTCCAGTCTATTAAGTTTGAGATTATCGAGTTATACCTGGCCTGGATCTAACTGTTGTGTTCAGTTTCTTTTTACAGGCAGGGGTGGATCGAGTGCCAGGAGAGTATCAGAAGTTCTCAGTCCTGTGGTGGCCTTGAGGTCAGGTGGTCTGGGAATTGTAGGGTGAGTTGGCCTTGGATGTCTCAGGCTGTTCACTTGCTTGGTGGGGTTGGGTTTGGGGGCTCCATGTAGAGTGGCGTGCAGGGGAAGAAGCCAAAGTCTCTCCCTCAGACTCACCACATACTCACCAAACCAGGATGCTGAGAGTTGAGAAAATCCCTACTCTCTCTGTAGGCTTGCAGGCAGGGGCTCAGGATAGCATGGAGCACATGGGAAGAAGCCAAAGGCTCTCCCTCAGACTCACCACACACTCACCCCACAGTTACATTTTCTGTATCCATTCATCTATAGATGGACTGCTTCCAAGGCTGCTTCCAAGAATTAGGTATTATGTTTCATTTTTAACACATTTATTTTATTTATTTATTTATTTACACAGGGCCTCACCACTCAGCTCAAACTCATAGTGATCCTCCTATCTCAACCTAAGCCAGGATTACAGGCATGTACCAGCACACCCAGTTCCATGGCCTGCATGGTATATGGTACCGTGGATAGAACTTGGGATCTGGCTCCCCAGGCAGGTGCTTAAACTACCAAGATATCTCCCTAGCCCCAAATTTACCTCTTATGAATTAAGAACCTATAAACATTGGTTTGCCTTCACCCATGTAATGTGATAATTTTCCTTTAAATTTCTAATTTTGTTTTCTGAGAAATCTCCATCAGATTTCCATGATGGCCATAGTACTTTATACACCTACCAAAAATGTATGAGAGCTCCCTTTTTAGGCAGACATGTCAGTACTTGTAATTCTTTGATGCTTTTATGTTTGCCATTTCTTCTGGTATAAGATGAAATCTTAGCATTGCTTTAATATGCATTTCTCTGTCGGCTAGACATAATAATAAACAGTTTTCATAGGTTTATTGGTAATTTATACTTCTTCTGAGAAGTATTTATTCATTTCACTTGCCTGTGTATTTGATTTTGGGTGGTATAAAATTCTATGAGGCTTTTACATATTCCAGATAGTAGTTTCTATATGAGGAATACCTTGCAAAAATTTTTCCCATTGTCTGAGTTGCCCCTTTGCTCTGTGGATTGTTTTCTGTGCAGAAGCTTTCTAAAGTTTGATGTTATCCTATTTGAAGATTCTTACTGTTATTTCTTGCACAAATGTAGTTTTGTTGTTTTTTTTTTCTTTCCAGGAAGTCCTTGCCTACCTACAACTATTTTATCTTCTCGTAGGTTCATTGTTTCTGTTTTATTTCCTTTTTTTTTTTTTTTTTTTTTTTTTTTTTTTTTTTTTTTTTTTTTTTTTTTTTTTTTTTTTTTTTTTTTTTTTTTTTTTTTTTTTTTTTTTTTTTTTTTTTTTTTTTTTTTTTTTTTTTTTTTTTTTTTTTTTTTTTTTTTTTTTTTTTTTTTTTTTT
>PVKA01037180.1:0-21200 GCA_004027165.1 Ctenomys sociabilis | reverse complement strand
GAGTGCTGGGATTACAGGCATGCGCCACCACACCCGGCTTATTACTCAATTTTAAAGGTCTAAATGTTTATGCCCCTTCCCATTGATATATTAAAAGTCTAACCCTCAAGGTGATAGTACAGTATCAGGAGAGGGGTATGGCCTTTATAAAAGAGACTCCAGAGCAGTATTTAGCTCTGACTACCCCAAGACACAACAACAGTCTGTGAATCATGAAACAGATTCGTCACCAAACACCAAATTTATTGGTGTCCTAGACTTTCTGGTATCCCAAACTATGAGATACAAATTTTTGTTGCATTTAAGTACTCATTCTCTGGTATTTGTTATAGCAGCTCAATAGATTAAGACAGAAATTAGAATACAGAGGTTAATTTATGTGAAAACGACTAAGCAATAAACTGCAGTATTTGTAGTCTTTCAAATCCTTTGTTCTTTTTTTTTTTTGTCTTTTTGAGACAGGGTCTCACTATGCAGTTCAGGCTGGCCTTAAGCTCACTTGTAGCTCAGGCTGGTCTCGAACTCACAACAATCCTCCTGCCTCAGCCTCCCCAGTGCTGGGATTCCAGGCCTGCGCCACCACACCCGGCCAAATCCTTTGTTCTTAAATAGTACATCTACTACACCTTCACATTATTCATGTAATATACTTCATTAGATTAAAAGAAACATTTTTCATAATGGGTTACTGTATATAAGTTTTGCATTCAATAGATTATATATCAAAGCATCTTTATAGAAAAACTCAGTAATTCTACAATAAAACAAAAATCCTAAAAAGTTGTGGCATCTCATTATATACTGCTTTAGAAACTAAATTTATCATATTTTGTGCTGTGAATTTTAAAATCTTGGTTTTCCTAACACTAGAAAGTTGATCTTTCTCTTAAACAAAGAAACTAACTGGAATAAAGATGCATTTTAATATTCAATGAAACACTATTTTAAAAGTTAGTCTTCAAATGTATTAATTAGAGCAGTTAAACTATAAATCACTATTTTGTTATAGGGAAAACAGAATGCCTAGGAAAGTAATAAAAAAAAGAAAGACTAGAAAGAGAATGCTACGCAAAAAGGTTAATACATCCTGAAAGATGATTAATATTATTTTTTTAAAAATGCTACAGTATATAGTCTTAATTTAACAGAAATAATTTTGAACATAAAAAAAAAAGATTTGAAAAAAATCTCAAAATGCCTACTGTATGAAAATCTTAGAAGGGGACAATATTTGTGATTGAGAGGGCCAGCCAAATAGCTCAGCAGATTAAAGCACCTGCTTAAGCAGACACAGGGGCTGGAAGTTCGATCCCTCAGCTTGTAGTGCTGACCCAACCCCCGGGGCACACTGAGACAAGGACTGAGAGATTGAGACTGGGTGTGGTGGCATGCACCTGTAATCCTAGCACTTGAGAGGCTGTAAACAGGAGGATCATTATGAGTCTGATCTATGCAGTGAGACTGTACACCCTGTTCTAAATTTAAAAAAAAAAAAAAAAATCTGTGATTGAGGCACCATGCATGTGTTTAAAATCAATTAGGTTTTTTTTTTTTTTTCTTTAAATCTCAGGAAAAGGAAAGCAAGGATTCAAGTTCCAGAAAAGTTCTACCTTGTTCAGCTCTGATTTCTTTCTGAAATTTTATGGTCTTCACAACTGGCCCGTGACACAAGTGTATACAAAAGAAGCTATAGGATTCATCAGTTAAATATCAATATTCAAAGTCATAGGCAAAAGGAAAAACAATTCCACCAAATAGCATATATGATAAGTACTGTAGACTGGAGGCAAATGTAGCAGGAAAGTAGGAGCAATGAGGACTACTTAGTCTCTGGGAATGTAGCTCTTCATCTCTGGGAAACCAAAAGGGCTAATCTGCTACCTTTGCTACTCAGTATCTGTACGTATACAAAAGGACTATAAAAATTAATTCTGTAAATTGACCAAGGGGTTAGAAAAAGTTATTTTAACAATATATAATGGAGGATTCTTTTTTTTTTTTTTTTTTTTTTGTTGACTGGCTCAGCCTGCCTTAAGGGTGGGTCTGGGTGGCATATGGTGCTGGGGATCGAACAGTGGTCCCCTTCAACTGACTGAGTTTGCCCAAGCAGGTGCTTTAGACAACTGAGCTAACCTGCAAGCCCCTAACAATATATAATGGAAAGGTTTAGTTATTTCTATGCCAAATAGGAAGTTTTACAAGAATCAATACAACTGCTTCCTTTAATAATAAAAATTTAATTATAAGATAGAAGCTTTGAAATGAAATCTAGAAAAACCAATGGCTAAATATCCTTTTGAAATGTAGTTAAATTAACAATGCTTAAGGTAGCTTGTAGTTGACTATTAATTTCCTCTAATCTCTGAATATTATACAGGTTTAAAAGGTTCAGAAACAGTTATGTTGCCAGGCATTCCCTGTGGTATTAGCATAGTATTATATAAGCACAGATTTATACCATTGAAAAAATATGAGATCCTTCCCACTGCAGTGTAAGTGACTTGGGGATGGGGAGATGGGGAGAAGAGGGCCCTAGAAGCAGCAGTGGAGGGAGCAAGTTGAGGATGTTAAAACCAAGGCAACTGGATGCTCATTGTGTGCGAAGCACTGCCCTGACTGTTTCTGCATGTATTTTCTCATTTGTAGAGTCTTTCAAACAATCTTATGATATACATGTTATCTTTGTTTATAGACAAATAATTTGCAGTATCTCTTGTTTTATAGATAAGTAAAACCAGGCACAGAAATGTTGAAGACCTGGGATATGAACACAGGCCATCTGACCCTAAAAGATATGTTCTTGAGGGAGAAGAAGAGAGGGGATTGGGAAAAAAAATAGAAATCAAAATATGCCATTCATGAGTACAAATTTCCTATGATGAATATGATCATTAAAATGTATCAATAAACTTAATTAAGAAAAATATGTGTTTGAACCACAAAAGTATATTTTTGAACCACATGTTCCTTCAACTCTTCAACATGGCACTATTTATTGCACATAAATGTCAGATTTCAGTTTTTTAGGTACATAGAAAAATGAGGATGTGCCATGCACATATGTGTGCATATGCACACACCACTTGTAGACATTCTCCAGGGTAAAATATCTCTGGCAAAGCATCTGGCCAGTGACACCTGGCCTTAATGATGCAGAAGAATTTTATTCTGGCATCTTCCCACAGGGAAAGAGAAAGTGATAGTTTCTCTGAAACCCAGGGTCACAGGCTACAACATAAACCACGGTTGAGAATATTGATGCCTATCCCTAGCTAAAAGGTCAGTATTGGACATATCTGTGCCCAACAGTCCAGAGAATAAGAAGTTAACCAATAGAAATTCTATACTGATAGGCCTGCAGAAATAAGAATACTTATTTCTACTGTATTCTACTTAATCATCTCAAACTTGATGAGCCAATTCTCTCTAGTTAAAATTTTGAAGGACTGTGAAGACATTCTAGACATTCTCACTGTAAAAATTATGCCTTTCCAGTTTTCCTAAAAATACTAATGGTTTCCAAAAATCATTTACTGTGTTTATAACTGAGGTAAACTGAGTATTATAATCAAGATTATAATACAAGCTCTATAATCAGGAAAACAAGTTTTAATAGCAACAACATGACATAAGCTACAGATGGGCAATCATTGTTAAACTGTAAAATATTAGGAGATGGCTCAGCCACATAAGCACCTGTCTGGAAAGTGCAAGGTCCTGAGTTCAATCACTAGTTTAAAAAAAAAAAAAAATCCTCTAAAATACTATAAAAATGTTAATCTTTTCCATTAATAAGTAGTTCATATATTGTCATGTACACTCTTCGTAATAAACCTACATTAAATGATCTAGGTTGAAAAATCACTCACTATTTCTGCTGAATAGGAAAAAGTTAGTTTACAAAACTAAGTCCACATTTCACTTGTGAAAATGTAAAGAAAAATTTAAAATTTTGTGAATTTGTTTGATTCACTGATTCTCTTTTTGAGACATGATTTCACTATTCAATTCAGGCTGGCTCTGAAATCACTTTGTAGCCAAGGCTGACCTCCAACTTGCAGTAATCCTCCTGCCTCAGCTTTCTGAGTGGCAAGATCACAGGAGTGCACCATCATACCTGGCTTAAGTTATGTTAGGGTAAAAAATTTGAAATAAATATTTTGAAGTTTAGATTTTTATGACATTTGATTACGAAAGAAATTCATTTACAGAATTGCTACTTTGCTTATTTAAGATAGTAACATTAAAGGTATTTTCCTAGCATAATTTCTTTTTGATGACAAGAGCAAAGATAAGAGTTGAAGAAAAATGCTAAATTTCAGGTTTCCTGAGGTTACTGAATGGTGCAAACTCAAGGTGAGTTTGCCCAAATGCTTACCGAGGGGTTGAAAAGAACGGACAGGACTCGTGTCCCTGCTGCTCTCCCGACTGGCTTCCCGGCTGCACCCTTGACTCACACTTGGCCGAGGAATACGACTGCTGCGGGCTGGCATAAATCACCAGCAGAGAAGGGAAGAAAACACAAGCCATGAGTTAGGTTATTTTGGTTATATTTTGTTTTCTTAAGAGTTGACTGGTGACTTTTTTTAAGGTTAAAAAGAACTATTTTTGATGAAACATGTAGGAATACCGTTAAGTTTTTTGAATATGGTCCTTCTGCAAGTTTTTATGAAATTGGGAGGGTAAAATAGTATCTTATTAAACAAGGATATAAGTAAAAAGGAGATTAAAATATTCTACAGCATATACTATAAAACTCAATTTTACCCTTCACTGAATGAAATATATACATTTCCATCAATTTTTGTATCTTAGATCAAAATTAATTATTTTTGAGACAAGGTCTCACTATGCTCAGGGCACTCCTGCCTCAGACTCCCAGCTACTTCACCTGGCTCAAAAATATCTTATTTTTAATACAGAAAACAATCTATACATGTCAAATATTAACCTGAATACATATTCATTCTGGTTTTCAGTTCATGAGACAATGCTTTCATTTCCATGCTTCTTCTCATCTGTTACAAATTAAAAAAACAAACAAACAAAAAAAAAAACTACAGCAATAAATAAGTAATGAACAGAAAACTTAGGAGTAAGGATTGACTACAAGTAGAGAATTTTAAAATAATGTCTAGAAGAGAAAAAAAAAAAAAGTAAATCAGCCTCAAATTTCCAGAGGCTTTTGGAACAAATATCAAGTGTGTTCTAGGTAAAAATTGCTGCTAAGCACACTAATTTAAAGTTGTAGGCCTAAAAAAGTCTATGACAATTACTGAATAGACATTCTTAGACAAGTAAGACTTCAAGAAACTGATTTCCACATACAATTCCTGAGGAAGTTTTCTTGAGACTACATATAAGGCAAAGCAAAAGAGTAAATGAAAACTCCACACAATCCTTAGTACTACCAAAAGGACAGCAATACCAAGTGACATGTGAAGATATCATTCCCCTATAGACTATCTAAAAATAAACAGAAATGCTGAAACTGTTATACAATATAGGAAAATCACTTTCTAAACACAAAAACCAAAATGTGGCATAATTTTATGTAACTACCAGGGCTGTAAGATAAAGAGAACTCATTTCTATGTACATAGAAATATTCTCTTCATGTGATCTCTAACACTGAAACCTCAGGTTATCTTTGGGGAGAAATGAGGTCACAGTATATTCCACGTCTGAGCAGCAAACAACATTTACTACTTATAACACAATAAATGTTACAGCTTTTCAACTTTGAAAGTCAACTTACAGAATAAGCACGTAAGACTTGACTGAGAATATGGAGGAGAATACATTTGTAAACTTCAGTAATGTAAAAACAAAACTGATAACCCTAAGAAGAGAGTGAAGGGAAGGGCAGAAGAATTGAGATACTGCTTAAAGTTGATGAAACAAAAATAGAAACAGGCAAATATTCTTTATATGGGTAATCTACAAAAAACTTTCAAAACAATGAAAAACAAATGATTAAAAAGAAGTTGGAGCAATTAGATTTCTGCTCTGGAATCAACGGGTCAAATAACAGCTATCCTATAGACAAAATGAATAGCATAATTGGTAAAACAAAAAGGACAAGCTGGGCGTGGTGGTGCATGCCTGTAATTCTAGCACTTGGGAGGCTGAGGCAGGAGGATTGTTGTGAGTTCGAGACCGGCCTGAGCTACAAAGTGAGTTTAAGGCCAGCCTGAACTGCATAGTGAGACCCTGTCTTAAAAAGACAAAAAAAAAAAAAGGACAGAAGGATGGAAAATATGTGAACAGTCAGACAGCAGAGATTCTGAGTCTATGAAGATACTGCTCATCAAGCAATCCCAAAGGATGTATCACCTCTACATTATTCAGTTAAAGGAGCCAATAAATCCCTTTTTATTGTTTAAGTTGGCTTCAATTATAACTTCTATTACCTGAACTGGAAAGTATCCTTGTCAATATAAAGAGAACATGAAAGTTCATTAATATTTAAATAAGCTGATCTACAATAAAAATGTGAAGTATAAGCAATTTATAGTGATATAACTTATACGCATATAAATGTGTCCAATATATTATAAATCCTACATGTATCTTGTGCTTTAAAATACTAGCTATTATTTTTAAAAGCCATAAATTACACTTTGAAGATTTCACTCAATAACCTATACTTCAATTCTTACTTGAAGTTTTGCTTTCTTCTTGTAAATTCCTAATTATAATCTAAAGTCATTAATACTTCTAAAGCCTGAAATAGAAAAGAAATAAAAAGTCACAACTCTTACATACAAAATCTTACCCACTGAAAGTCTAGATGGACTAGCTTCTCTGCTACAGCCTTGGCTTCTAGGTATCTTGCTCCTTTTTTGTGCTGAGGCTGAATTGACCAGAACTCTTTGAACCCCGGAGCTCATAGTAGAGAGGGCTGTGGTGGTCAGAACTCTTCCTGGTGACCCAGACCGGCTGCCAGCTAAACATTAAACAAATATAAATATTAAAACATGAACACCAAGAGAACTCATTCAAAGGATAAAATGTCAAGAAATATATTTGAGAAAACTGATTAAGTATAGATGTTCTAAGTTTAAGAAAATGGAAGAAATTTTATATATAATAATAATAGGTATGGGTGATACTACATATAACAGTAATGAATAGTGAATTACCTAAAGTATATTTTCAATTTGGGGGGGGAATAGGATACTATGTTTGACAATGATAATAATATTATGAAACTTTATAATACAAATAGTAAAAACAAGTTTCCAAAGCAATAACATCCTTGGTAATACACATCATATGTTTAAAAATAAGGGCTAAGGATACAGCTCATTGGTAGAGCACTTGGATCCTCAGCACTAAGCCAAACACTCAAAAAAAAAAAAAAACCCCACAAAGCTCTTTGAAAAATATTTAAAAGGTGTGGAGAGAATCTTTTCTTGTATTACTGCTATTATTTTTAAAATTTATTTTTATTTTTATTTTTTTGTGGTACCAGGGATTGAACTCAGGACCCTGCACTTGCCAGGCAAGCACTTACTCTATTGAGCTATCTCCCCGGGCCCTATCGCTATTATTTTTAATAATTGTACATAATTATGATAATCTGCTTTATCAGATGAGATTGGGCACATTCAGGATGGTATGGCCATAGATGATAATCTGCTTTATCTTAAAATAGTTTGCCTGCTGAGATACTACTAAATGAGTATTTTTAAAAAATTGAGTCAGCTGAAAAAGAAACTTGTTTTTGCTATTTGTCTTCAAATAGCAAAGTGTTTTTGGGTGGCCATTCTAAGGCCAAGTATTAATTGTGGCATAGAACTAAGGGGCAAATGTGAAAGAAGTCAAAGATGTGGTTGTGTAGATAGGAGAAATTAAAAAAAATCAGGAGAGAGAGAGACAGAGAGAGAGACAGAGAGTTTTAAAACAATAACAGTTTTAAACTAGAAATACATGAGCTAGCTTTTTTGTGTGTGCATGTAGGGTCTAGCTACACAGCTTGAACTCATAGTGAGCCTCCTGTTTTCAGCCTCCCCGGAGCTGGGATTACAGGTGTGTACCACCAAACCCAGACTCTTATTTCCAGCTCAGTGTGCCTGGGGGCATGTGGGGCCAGGGATCAAACCCTGGTCCCTATGCTTGCCTACGTAGGCACGTGGTTCACTGAGTTATTTCCCGACCCTCATGAGCTAACTGTTAAGGGGATAAATTTCTTGTCAGTCAGAGCACTTTGTTTTGAACAGGAAAATGGACTAGATAACTTCAAGAGTTAATTTAACTCTAGATTATGAATGGTCACATTATAGAAAAATGGAACTTAAATACAGCTCCTGAAATAACCTTTTACCTTCATTAGGCACCACTTTTATCCAGAAGAGTGACTATTCATACTGTACAATTTCACCCAATCATGATTGATTTCCACATCATATTAAAGACTCAAATGCCAAGCATGGGTTGTTAACCCCTTCCCTCCAAAAAAGGTGTACTGAGTATAGCGCAGGGCATGGTAAGAGGACCATGATCTAAAGAGTGTCTTTTGCTAAGCAGGAGGTGAAGTTCTAGCTAGCTCTGTCTCAAGGTAACACTGCCTCAGTCTTGGAATTTTTTAAAAACAAAAGCTTTGATATTCCCTGATTCTTAATCATGTACAGATCAAACAATACATTAACAAAGTAGGCTGGATGTAGTATACCAGTTGCTGATCTGTAACTAGAGATTAAGCTTTCCTGGCATCTTCTTACCAAGTACAATTTATATTCCTGCTCCATTAAACTTTACCAGCACACAAAATGAAATTTATCTCCCACTGGCGATAGTCATATTGTAAAACAAAGCAGTATTTCCAGTGAAACTAACAATTCACTATTTGAGTAGAAGTTCTATTTTAAAACGATTGTTCATTTGAACGTTGCAGGTTTCAGGTGAAGAATCCTCCAATCTGGTTTCTTCATTTGTAATCTTAAGGATAGTTATAAGGCATCTGTTTTCTCCATGCAGTATCTAAACTGAACATACACACTAAAACATCCAAATACCCAACATGCCACAAACTCACAATGCAAGATAGGCCAATGGAATACTTTATGGGAAAACTTGCAACAATATAAAAAGTACAAATAACAAACTGAGCACATATAGTTATGGTATTCTACTAAAACCGATATATATTTGGGGAGGTGGAGGTGTTGGTAGGAGATAACTGAAGGGTTCCTTGAAACATGAGTCTATTCAGCAGGTAGGAAGGAAACGTGTAGTTTACAAGCAGAGCAGCTGTTCTTTTCTGCTCTAGATTTACTGAGTATGAAATTGATGTACGTTCACTCTCTATATTTACATTCATACTCTTTCCCAGGAAATAATATTCACAATGTGTATGTCACTTCAACCACTATCCTTATTTATTTATTTCTACGGGGTCTCACTATACAGATAGGACTTGTAGTGATCTTTCTTTTTCCTGCCTTCCAAGCACTGGAATTATAGGCGTGCACCACCATACCCAGTCTCAGTTGCTGTCTCAGCACGTTTCAGGGGTGGGATGGCACAGCAGCCTGGTGATTTAACCCCAGCCTCTGCACCTGCCTAAGCAGGTGCTTTGTTTGGTCTGCTGGCCAGCCTTATCCTCTCTTTTTTTAATACTCTGTGATCCCCACCAAGACTGATAATTCTAGTGCCTATAACTCATGGGAATTATTTAGACTTAGAAGAAAATACTAAAGCTGTTTTCCCTAATACAGAACAAACAAGGCAAATTATTTCCTTTAGGAAAACCAAAGAATTGATGAAAAAGTGTATGATGTACACAGGGAGTGGCAGAACTTCAAATTGGACATTAACATCCCCTGTGCTACCTACAAACTACCATTTGATACTTTTCTGATACCTCAAAGTATCACCAAAGGTCCTTTTCTTTTGAATGCTTGTATCTGCAGGTTCAACCCACATAATTTTTTTTTTTTTTTTTAATGGAGGGTTTTGGTAATACAAAATAAAATTACAATTGGCAAATTTTGTCCCAATATGATTATAGAAAGATGGAATATTACATATTAAAGAGTTTCTGCTGAATAGAACCCATTTTTGGTAGTGATATTATGATATCAAACAAAAGATGCATACATAAAGTCTATAGATTCTTACCACCAATGGTATTAGCAGATTGTGATCCTGAACAAGTGTAAAGGCAGAATTAGGGTAAGGGTTATAATCCATGAAGAGGGAAAGAACAGTTTAAAAATGGATGGCAGATGAAAAAAGTTTTAGTCAGTTCTCATAGAAAAAAAAAAATCCCTAATGCAAAAAAAAGCAAACCTTAAAAAATTCCAAAGCATAGGTGTCTGTAACAAAAGCAGTACATTTAGTGGTTTTCACAGCTGATAAACAAAAGCCAAACACTCATGTACAAAGCAGATGAAATGAAGCTGCAAAAGCAAATGTAAAATTTTCAGCTTTTCTATTATCAGTAACCCAAAATTTAAATGATTAAATGTTTAGATTCTTACTATTTAAACATTTAATTTAAGACTAGATGTAAGGAACAACAACAACATCTTATAGCTGAAAAACAATTAGATGAAAAAAGCTAAGTGTTTCATCTTAAGATTCACAGAAAAAAAAAAAAGGTGAGAGGAGGGGAGACAAAGTTTTGGACAGGCTGTACAATCTGTACACAACCAGTCACTACCAACAAAAGGGACACAATTCTTTCATACATATAAACCTAGTCCTCTCTCTGTTGGGTATACTTTCATTTACTTGGTTAGCCATCAGACACACCTGCTTTGATCCAAGAGATTTTTTTTCTAAATGATGATACAAAAACACATTGAAAGACCATGCAAACCCTGATGAATTACTTTATGACAAAGTGAAGATGGAGATTACTATAATATTTCTGTGCAAATATGTTGTAAAGAAACTTGCATACAAATTACATATCTTTCTTCTAACCAAAGAATTTGGAATAGAACATACAATCACTTATATGAGTAAGAAGCAAACAAAATCTCTCCAATATAACTTTAAACCTAAGTGATTTTACAATGATAGTTTACTGATCTTAAAAGTCCTACCAAATCTCAAAGCAAATCACATTTGGATTTGGAGTATTGCAGGATGGGTTTCAAGATGAAAAACAAATAAAAGTAATAATTCTTTTATATTCTAGTGAAGTGCTCTGAAGTTACTCTGTTCTCAAAAAGGAGGTCCCTCAAGTAACATTTTAAAAAACCAATGAGCCCTTAGCCAAAGGGAATAGGAATGTAGTTTAAGCCCTAGAGCATTTGTTGAGCACGTGCCAACCCTGGGTTCTAGGCCCAGCACAGTGAAAATAAAAACAAAAGCAAAACAAAGTGAAAAAATGAACTCTGGTCAAGAGGCCAGCCTTAATATTATTTTAGAAGATAACTAATATCTCACAATTAAGTTTTATCCATAAATCCTGGATGTGGCCAATTTCTGGCTATTCTCTTTATTTTGTGCTTTAAATTTCCTAACTTCACTATTACTTACTTCTGTTTACTGAAGGTAGCAGGAAAAACAATATCAGTATAAATTTCAGTTGATATCTGATTAATAATGGGGATAATTTTATTAGCTAATTATAGTGTTTATTTTGAGCCAGACACTTTTAATTGTATTAAATAAACTAGCATTCAATCTTAATAATAATCTTACAAGATAGATGCTATCATATTTTATATTTTACAGGTAAGCACACAGAAATAAAGTTAACTTTAGTTTACAAAAGCCCAGGACTAAGCAGGGCAGTATGGATCTAGACTCTCTTAATTTTATTTTTTTGATGCTAGGGACTGAACTGGACCCAGGACCTCACATGTGCTAAGCAAGTGGCTACAACTGAGTTACATCCCTAGCCCCAAAGCCCATGATCTAAATCAGTAGTACTTCTTCAGTGCCACTGTGATACAAATCACTTGGTAGGTGGCCTTGTTACATACTGGATTCAGCAGATGTGTCATGCTATGTGGTAATGTTTCTAATCAGTTCACAGGTGATCCCCTGATATTGGTCTGGAGTGTACACATGGAGAAAGAAGGCACACACTGAGAAGGAAAATATGCTACACTGTAAAAGACTAGTGCACTACATAAACATTACAGAAATATATACAGAATCAGGAAAGAATATGATTTGGCTGAGAAAATTCCTAGAGGACATTTGTTACTCTGTAAATAATCCTCAATTTGAAAACCACTTTTACTAAGTATTTTTCTATATCTTTAAGATTTATTTATTTTTGGGGGGGAAGTATTTTACTAAAGGTCTACACGGTCTCACTACATAGATCAGACTCATAGTGATCCGCCTGTGTTCAGCCTCCCAAGAGCTGGGATTATAAGCATACACCACCATGTCCAGTCTCAACAGCCATCTCAGAGCACCCAGGGGGCAGGACCAGCATGGCACACCAGGGATTGAACCCTGGGCGCTGTGTCTGCCTAAGCAGGTGCTTTAATCCACTGAGCTATCTTTAAGACTTTTGATAAGTGCTTCCCTTGTTATTCTGCAGCTATTCACACACTGAAAAGAGGAGCATCTCTTAAGAAGGCCTTGCATTCTACTCTCCAAGTTTTCTTTTCCTGATTGTAAACTCCAAGAATCAGGTTCAAAAACAGACAAATATCAGTGGAAGACAGTTAAATCAATTTCATTCCAAAATAGCCAACTTCATAGAAAAATCCTCAGAAGTATTTTCCTAGAAAATTTTTAGAAATCATTTAATTAATTAATTAATTAATTTGGTACAGGGTCTCACTATGCAGCTCAGATCATAGTGATCCTCCTGTCTCAGCCTCCCCAGTGCTGGGTTACAGGTGTAGACTTCCATGCCTGGTTTCAGTGGCTGGCACAGTGTGCTCAGGTTCTGGGGTCAGCAGTGCAGAAAATCGAATCCGGGTCCTTGCTCTTGCCAGGCAGGCACTTAGACCTTTGAGCTATCTCCCCAGCCTCCCAGAAAAATCCTTAATGTCAGCGATAAATGCTATTGAAAAATCTCTTGGTAAAGAAGGAATGGGATCAAATTGCTTTTAATTAACATTGTAAGTGTATATGATATTATTCTGGAACATACAGAAATAAAACATTCATTTTACCCACGACTCTCAAAAGGTCCTTTTCTCACAAGGAAACTCATTAGTTTCCAACAACCAGCAAAAACATCTATCTTAAATTCACTAAGGAATACAGAGAAGTGATTATCTCAACTTACTTTTTTTTTTCAGTCACTATAAACTGGAATGTACCTTCCAAAAATGCTTATCAAAAATACATATTCTAAGGTCATATTTTTTGGGGTAAATTCTTGTCTTTGAAGAGCATTAACTAGATGCAAAAAGATTCTGATGCTAACATAGGGCAATTATCTTGCCTTTAAAAAATATAATTATATGTCAAGGTATCTTAAAACTGTCTCATTGATATTTGTACTTCAATAAAACAAAAATTAAAAAACATATAATTATCCACATTTGCAAGTTTCTGGGTAGAATGTGAAAATCTTAAAGCTAAGGATATTTGTGCTATTTAAAGTATCTCCATGCAAAAGTTTGTACAACAGATGAACTTTATCTTTCTAAGTGGTAGATATCAATGATGCAGCCCTAATAACACAAAGACAAGACAACACTCACTCAAAGAATTCCAAAACATGCACAACAACTGACCCAAAACATTGAAAAAAATACCTTCATTTTTGTCAGGTGATGATGAACCTAAAGTACAGAACAAGAACTCAGTATGTCTCTTATCTTTTTTGAAATTTGTCCATTGGTCATGTCCTACTACAGCAATACACAAGCAACACATTTATGCTAAATATTCACAAATACAGGGGGATTAATAAGTAGTACATACGCTGTGATTGAGACACCATTTTTGTTCGACTTCTTCCTCTAGAATCTGTCTTGGCATTTCCCATGCCAGTAAGTGGTGCTGAAAGCTTTGCTCTCACACGGCCTGAGGAATAAAATATTTACAGAATTAAAAACTTTAAAAAGTAATAATATTAGGGGAAAAAAATCAACTATTTTCAAGTATTGTTAAATGTTGTAATAATGTAATCACCACCTACAGGTTATATTTTTTAAAAAAAAATTTAAAAATATAAACTGGGTCTTTTGTTTTTGGACAAGATCTAGCTATGTTGTTCATGTCAGCCCATTCTCAAAGGCTACACTAATTCTCCTGCTTCAGGCTCTCAAGTATCTGGCAAAACAGGTGCATAGCATCATAGCTGACTTCTTACTGCTTTTTATGTTTTGTACTGTAAACTAATTTTTCTTCATGGGCAAGAATAAAGTCAAACTAGAAGATTTTCATACTTAGTATGAAAAAATATTAATCTAGTACTCATAATTAAGATAATTAACTGACATGGACAAAGGATCAACAAACTGAGGTTCAGGGTTTCAGGATAAATCCTGAAAATCTGATAAATTTTGTCAGATTCAAAAGTTACACTTCTTGTTATATAGGTCTTGCTTTATCTTGGTCTTAACCATCTAGCAGAAAAGTATAAAAACGAGGTATAAAAAGTAAAACCATATTAATAGGATGAGTTGTAAAAGGCTCAAGTCAACAACTTCTGACATTGCCAGTCCTATGGATTACCTGCTACTATTATGGACTACTGGACTATATTGGATTATTTTTGCTGAATTCATGCAGCTACAATATTTAAATGACAATGGAATACCCATCTCTGACAAAACTAAAGAAAAAAAGGGGATACAAATGAAAGACCATTTTCATTTGTATATCAAAACAGGATAGATATACAGCTACTTTCTCTTAATTCAATGAATAAAAAGATTTGTACTAATAGTGCTTGGGCAGGATATCATGTCTGCATCTTGTACTATGAATAACCACTAAAAAGACAACAATATGCAATGTATTAATTATTGAAACTGTCCTACCAATTGTTTTTTATTTTTTATTTTATTGAAGTACAAATATCAATCAGACAGTTTTAAGACACCTTAACAAGACAGATTTGATAAATTAATACATTGCAAACTGTTTTCATACTGTTTTGGAATCGTACAAGGTGCATACATGTTATACTTACAGACATTATTATAGCAGATGTCTCTTATCAGTAAATTAAGAGTGTGGCTGTTTACTTATCTTATTTTTTATACCTACCAATTGGTTTTGAAACTGTCTCATTGCTATTTGTTTTTTAATAACATTATTTAAAAAAGATAATTATTATAGATATATTACCCTTGTTGTTTAATTGTAGTTGTAATTCTAAATTTCAGTTTCTAGGAAATTTACTCTCAAATTTACTCTATAGTTTTACCTATGAACCTAACTTAGAAACAATAATTCAACAGCCCTCTAGAATGAAAAATGTATTTCTAAAGGGATTTGCAGGAAGAGATACTAATGCCAAAATATTTAATTTTTCTTATATCAGATTATTCTAGGTATATATTGATGCATTTTTTACTTTCTTCTAACCAGTTTCATTTAGAAAATGACTTGAAATCGTTATCACATAAAGATTTGTCTTTTCTTTATTAATGTATGTAAGCTGTAACTAATAACAAATGATGATGAAATACATTACTAGCAGGTAGTTTGGTATCTCAAGCAAAGCTCTCATTCAAGCAGACCATTATCAAGCATATTCAAAAGGAGCGCTCAGAACCTTTTTTAACTAAAAGGTACAATTTATAAGCAATGCATAAAATTCTAGCTATTTTAATATAGCAATATCAATATACTACAAACTAGGAAGAAGTTAAAAACTTAAGAATGGGGCAAAATAAGAGGTAACAAAAACAAAATAAAACAGGCAAAATGAGAACCATAACTGGTAAAATTGTAGTATTTCATCAATTTCAAGGCTCCTAAATAGTCCATGATCCAGGTCTCTCAAGCTTTTACAGAGTCTATTTTGAATAAGATATAATGTCTTCATGAATAAGAAACGATCAAAAAGATCAAATTATTATTTTTGAAATGGAGAATTTACCCACATTCTGTTTAAGTAATGAAGATGTATTTTGATTGTAGTGTTTTAATTTACAAAGTGCTTAAATAAGCTGCCATTAGTGGTGACAATGTCAGATGTCATGTTTTTATAAAGTACTCCAGCTTAAACCTTAATATATGAGTTTTAAAAAATATATCAAAGTACCATGGTCATCCACTAGGAAAGTAATTATTGAATTTTTGATATAATTCAGGTATAAAAAATAAGATAAGTAAACAGCTACACTCTTAATTTACTGATAAGAGACATCTGCTATAATAATGTCTGTAAGTATAATATCATGTATGCACCTTGTACGATTCCAAAACAGTATGAAAACAGTTTGCAATGTATTAATTTATCAAATCTATCTTGTTAAGGTGTCTTAAAACTGTCTGATTGATATTTGTACTTCAATAAAATAAAAAATAAAAAAAAAAGTAATTAGGAGACAAAAACAACTTAAACCTAGTTGGGTCTATATATAAGAAAATGTCATCTATGTAAAAGTTGGAGTAAAATGTATTTTAAATCAAAGGCTTTAATAAGACAGCTTGCAGATAGAATACAAAAATCGAATTATTTTCCTTCATACACATGTGAATAGAACAAATAATTACTTTTAAGGTGAACTCAGTAAAATACATGCAGCAATTTAGTTATAATCTCCGTTCAGTGTCAGTGAATGCCCTGATGCAAAAACTAAAGGATGTATTTCAAAGTGGACTAAATAAAAGGATTTAAAAGCAAATGAAAAACCAATGGCACATGCTCCTGCAAAGTAGAAATGAATTCGCATACATTAAATATACAAAACCAAATTAAGTTTTAATAACATTACTATAAAAATGAAATTATGCCCTAACTCTATATTAGATGTTGTTAAACATGTTAACAAAGTATGTTTTTAAGCATGAAATAATCCAAGACAAAAAGCAAAACTACAGGATGAAGAAGTAGGAAAAAAAATTTACACATCAAATGAACAAAACTAAACGTAGAATGTAGAAGATACCACTGTTGGCAAATTACAAAGATTTGTAAATAAATTAGCCCATTTTAGTATTAATTCCTACCAAAGAAAATAGGAACATAGAGATATTTGTGTTACTAACAAAATGTGTAATTCTTACCATCTTCAGAGGCTGTTCCTAAATAAGAGAAATAAAACAACATTTCAACAAATTCTGCCCATGCTGCTACCTTTGACACCCACCCAAAACTAAAACAAAAAGCTGAGAAGGAAAAAAAAAAACCCACTTTTAATCTGATAAGACTTAATGTTGAAAAGGTTCAATCTGAGAAAAAAATGTGGGATACCTAACTTACAGCAGATGCAAAGAGTTGAAATTAGACAACAGAAAGTGTTAAGATTCTATAGTCAACATTTCTATATTTCATCCTTAAACTTTGAAATAGTAAAGTTATTTACTCAAGAAGATCTAATTTTGCCATACTCCTCTTTGTAAATAAATATTTTTAGACTTTTTTAAAGTAGTATTTTTCCATACACTTTCAAAGTATAGTCATAAAAAGAAGTATTAAGAACTGAGAAATAATGGAAGTCAAGACCATTATTGAAGCATAGGCTTCAATTACCCAGAATTTTCAAAGTGTATATAAAGTCAAAGACCTGTCAATCCATCAGTTATTTCCTCAACATTCATCATTATTCCCTAAAATATCAGTGAAATGTACTGAAAAGGCCAAAGAACCAACATAATTTACTGATCAAAATGGAGTACAATGTACATGTCTCTGTGTGTACTTTTTAACAACTGAGCATCAGTTGAATACACATCATGTAACAGATGTGACTCCTCAAATAGGTTATTTCTCATTTAAACAAGAAAACCAGGTTGACTTGAAAAATACAAACATTTTTAAAGGTCCAAGGAATATTAACATTAGAAGTTATAACTAAGATTTTGACATAAGGAAAGCATTCTCCTCCCCCCTTTAGTGGTACTGGGGCTGAACCCAGGCACTTTGCACTGAGCACATCCCCAGGTCTTTCACAGTTGGTATTTGTTTTTTTTGAGACAGGGCCTCATGGTATAGCTCAGGTTGACTTTGATCTCACTATGTAGACCAGGCTAGCCTGGAACTCACGGTGATCCTCCTGCTTTAGCTTCCTAAGTGCTGGGATTCCAGGTGTGGGCCACCATGCCTGGCCAAGAAATTATTTCTTGATGGCTGTCATATAATGGATTTTTATTAATGAATTACTTTAATCATACAAAAAAGGGACAGGTTATTTTAACTAACAGTCCTATACCTAA
Source organism: Ctenomys sociabilis (assembly GCA_004027165.1). Classification (NCBI taxonomy): domain Eukaryota; kingdom Metazoa; phylum Chordata; class Mammalia; order Rodentia; family Ctenomyidae; genus Ctenomys; species Ctenomys sociabilis. The sequence goes on along the minus strand of PVKA01037180.1, from coordinate 2,927 downwards.
TTCAAGATTAAATAAACATTCTGTATCATTAAAATAGAAAATAAGTATTAGGTCAACTTTATTATTTTTTTTTAGGATTTTTTTTTTTTTTTTTTTGACAGGGTCTCACTATGCAGCCTACATTCACAGTGATCCTCCTGCTTCCTGCCTCCCTAGGGCTGGGATTACAGGCGCTCGCCACCACGCCTGGACTCCATCGCTGGCTCAGCACACCCGAAGGCGGGGCCGGCGCGGCATGCGGAACCAGGAATTGAACCCTAGCTGCCGCGCTTACCTAAGCAAGCGCTTAGTCTGCTGACCTATACCGCCGGCCGTAGGTCAACTTTAGAGTTGATGTAATAATTGACAGGAAAACATAAGTGTCTCAATTTTTCCTAGCTCTCATAAAATGATTCAAAGATTTCAGAACTTTATTGTAAATTATCTTTAAAGGCAAGATACAAGTAATATGCTAAGATCAGACAAAAAATTTATAGGTTACTGAACTAAGCAACTACAGATATACTGTAATCATTTGAATATTGAAAGAAAAATGATGCAGTTGTTATTTTCTTTCCTGGTACTGGGAAATGAACCTTACACGCTGCACATAGTGGGCGACTGCTCTACCTAGGAGCTTCATCTCCAGTGCTGACAAAGCTTATCATACATAGTACAGAGTAAATGCCAGTTTGAAACTCACTGTTAAAAGACAGCATCTGTAATTTGTATCTCATTTTCATAAACATTTGAAACTGTGAAATGTCATATTTTTATGTCATATTTCTGTCTACAACAGTAAAAAAAAAAAAGAAGTGCTGAACCAACAGATTTATGAGATTACTTTTCATTCTTCTAGATGCAATACTGTCAAGGAGGACAAGAAACTGCAAATATTCAAAGCATATTTCTAAGAACACAGGTAGAGTTTTTAAAAATTGACTTAAATAACAATAGTTCTCTACTAGTTGAGTAGACTTGGAAATCCAAAAATTGAATCAAAAATTTAATTAGAGAATTATGTAGCCATTTTCACAGAATGATTCTTGGTAAATAAATATTGCATTTTCAGTATTTAAAAGAGGAATCAACAAGGATATAATAAAAAGCCCAGGAGCCATGAAACTGTAATAGAATTATAAAAGGAAGTTCTTACCATCCATCTTGTCAGAAGTATCCTCTTTGATGAAAGAGCAAGCAAAAACAGAGGAAAACTTAGCATATTAGAAAAAGTGATTTTTATAATCCCTAAAAAAATTTTTAAAGAAGACAAGTGTTCAGACATACTGTTTACTGCCTTGTTGTTTACCTATCCCCACTTAGAACTTTCAGCATCTATATCTCACCTCTGGATAAATTCTTATTTGTTTTAATAATTTTTTGAGACAGTCTAGTTCTGTAATTCAGGTTGGCCCTAAACTTACTACATAGCATAGGCTGGTCTCAAATGTATGGCAATCCTGCTTCAGCCAGTGTTAAGATTAGAGGCATGCATCACCATCCTTGGCAGACAGCTGGATAAATCTTAACTACTTTCTTTATTTCACTGCTTGATGAGAAGATTATACAACCATGTAGTCATGGGTATGGGACACTACTACAGACTTGGTCTTTAAGTGTCTGCAGAGGAAGAATTAATACTGTAGGATTAATACTGCTTTTAAGAAGGTCCTGCCTGAGTCTTTGGTAACTTAGTTTCCAATGTTCCTTTTGTTAATGACATTCTATTTTGTTCTTTTTCTTTTTTGTCCTTTTGGGACAGAATCCTTCTATGCAGTTCAGGCTGGCCTTGAGCTCACTTTGTATCCTAGGCTGGAGTCCAACTTGCAATGATTCTCCTGCCTTAGCCTCCCAAGTTCTGAGATTACAGGGCGTGACCACACCTGGCCTACGGAATGCTGGACTCTGCTATATTAATTTGCCTACCCTGGTTTTTGCAAAAAACATGATATACAGTGAACATTTGCTTTCTTACTGGCAATCTGGGATTCTGGTAATTCTGGATGGTTGTGCAAGCAGAGGGTCTATGTGACTATCTCGCATTCCTTTCCGACCTTGGACTGTTTAGCAAGCTTCCCTGGGTAGAAACACTGGGCACATGTTGCTGCATTTCACTGTTAGAGAGAGGAGTACCCATCTAACATCATCTCTGGAAGATGAACTTTGATAACTTACATTTGAGATTCCTCCAGACTGCCTGGTTAAGTCTTGTTCCTTTGCAGGTTTTGATGTGTACAAACTCAGCCACCAACAGAGCTGCCTCTAATTCCTGCAAGTCCTTTCAGTAGCCTTCAAATGTGTGGGTGATTGTGGGAAGCCCAAGTGTTTCTCTTCCTGTGCTCTCCCAATGGCTCTTTAAAATCTCAAATCACCTCTTGGCACATAATGCTGGCTCTGAACCCTCAGGCAGAGAATCACAACTCTTAATACTCACCTGCCACAAAAGTCTTATGTGAATCTACCACTTCCTTTATTTCCTTCCCTTCTAACTCAGTGAAACTGGTGGCCCTTCCACGTGTAAGACCACCTCTTCAGTTATGTTCTGTACCTCCCATTCCTCATGCTTTCCACTGGGATTTGACCATGACATTATTTTCTCTCATCCTTCCACTTTTTTTCTACTGACTTACCACTTTAGTACAGAAACCATCACCTCCACCAATCTTAAAAAAAGTTACTCAACCTTAAACTATAGGTATTTCCTACAGTGTTCTTTCATCTTTTATCTTGACCCTGAAACAAAAAAAATTTTAGATTTTCTTCCCAATTTCTTCAGTGAACTGAATTTTGATTTCTATAAACATGATCCCAACAAGACTACACATTTTTTCCCATTCAAGTAACTTCATAAACCCTGCTGCTGAGATTCAAAAATACACATATATATAGATATCAAAGTTTCCTTTACATAAATTCCTGAAAGTATTCAGTGCTTGAAAGGAAAATAA
>PVKA01037179.1:0-21158 GCA_004027165.1 Ctenomys sociabilis | reverse complement strand
TCTTCAAGAGTTCCTCCTACTTTCTCTTCCAGGAGATTGAGTGTTTCTGTTTTAATGTTTAGATCTTTAATCCATTTTGACTTTAACTTAGTGCATGGTGATAGAGCTGGGTCAAGTTTTAGTTTTCGGCATGTAGAAAGCCATGTTTTCCAGCACCATTTGTTAAAGAGGCTATCTTTCTTCCAGTGAGCTTGTGTAGATCCTTTCGGAGGGTTTGTTTCATGTTCCATTATTTGAATTTAGTAACTTAGTCTTCTTTAAATATTTTCTAAAACTAACTGTCAAAGACAAAATCACAAGGAATTTAGCTGCAAAATCTTTAGTTGGCTTTATTTTCCATTATACAATTGGGCAACACTTCATTCTGCAGTAAAATAAGTGTTTTGGTTGAGTTGGTTGGTTTACTAAACAGAGAAGGTGAAAAAAAAAGTAGAAAATAAAGAACAAATTAGGCATTTTAAAGTTATTTTCCTTATAAGGGGATAGTGAGACAGAACCATAGGGAAAAAAAAACAACAATTTGAGAAGTTAATATCAGCTTACTTCAGTTTACTTTTCTTTATAACATTGAAGCAGAGGGAAAAATATTATGATATCTATTGAAACTGGCCTTTTGGAAACATTTGGGAAATTTGACTATTATTGCTCTTAGATCTGGTTAATTTAGTATGAGCAACTCCATTTGGCTTCTTTGTCCTGTTTGCTACAATATGGAGGAAGATCTGGATCAGCCAATGGGATTCCATACTTTTTATTTAACCTCACTCACCAATAAGATCCCTGATCATACTACAGTCTGTGAAGTGTAGAGCAGCCTGCATGGGTCCAGATAAGTATCTGTAATAATACCTGCTTGAGTATTCATTAGACGTAAAAGCCAATTCAAAGTGAAAATATCACTGGAAACAATAGTTTTATCCTTTGGTGAACAATAAGCAGGACCAGTAGGGAAGAAGTTGAAGAGATATATTACTTGTGCAAGTGAGCAAAGCACTGGAGATAATTCTAGCAGGAACAGGTCCCTAAACAAAGGAAGCAAGGAATTTTTATATTCCTACTGGGGAGACTTGTCATCACATGCAGAAATGGAAACATTCCTGAGCGTGTTCAACTTGAGAGCACGCTTACATCTCAGTTTACGCAAATGAAGTACAGTGGGTGGGGCATTGGATGCCCTCAGGGTGAGGTGGTCACCAGAAAAGGTGCTGGAGGTTTGGAGCTTTCAGCCTCACTAGGACTCTTTTGTGAAGGGCGAAGGGAGTGTGGAAATCACACTGTAAAATCTCTTGAAGTGCTAAGGCCCTGTGCTGATATCCACATAGAGGTGCTTCCATGGCTGTGCACTCAAGGGAAGATGGAAGCTCTGTGAACATCTGTCTCTGCACCTTACCCTGTATAGCTCTTTCACATGGCAATTCATGACTTGAATCTTTTATAATAAACAGATAATAGTAAGGAAATCGTCTTGACAAGTGCTGTGAGCCTTTCTAGCAAATGATCAAACTTGTGACAGAGTTCATGGGAACCTGCAATTTGTAGCCAGTCAGCCAGAAATTCAAGCTTTGCAGCTGGTATCTGAAGGTCTGAAGCAGCATCTTCTAGTCCGCAGTCTTTCTGTTCCTGGCTGTTGGCTAACTCTGAATCAGAACTGAACTGTGGAACAAATGATTGGTGTCTGGAGAGCTAGAGAGTTATTTGGTTTCAGAGGAGACACACTTAGGACAAACAACAAAGAAGTTTTTGATACAATTATGCCCGACGTACTTGAAACATACCTAAAAATGATTTGTTTCCTTGAAATTCAAATTTAGTTAGATGTTCTGTGGTTCAGCTGGCTCATAGAGCTTGTTCTGTGCCTTAGCTTTTGCCATCTGCCCACCTGACAGGAAGTGAAGTGCTATTTACTTTGTTCAAGTTTAAAAGAAGAAGTTTAATTATTAAATTTTAGAGGGGGAGTCTGAAAGTTCCCTACAGCTAAATTGACACTGGTTAAAATATCTGTGTTCAGAATTTCTTTCAGAATTTCTCAAAGAAAGTAAAGGCTAGGAGTATCTGTAAACCTGATCAGGTTAGCTGGTAGAAAAGCTCAGTTTTGATTTATATTCATGAGGGTCACAAAAGAAGATATTGATGCAATTCTGGGAAATGGCTCAGAGAAGGACATTTGAAGCATTGGCTTAAGGAGAAGCAAGCCGAGACTGAGAGGGCAGGTTGCCAAGTGTCTAGCGGTCATATAGGAGTGTAAGTTGCCTTCAGGAAAGGGATAAGAGCACCAAAGGTATCTACTCTGCTCTCTTATCTGAGTGTCCTTGTTTTATATTTTGTGGGGTTTCAAAATGGAGTACGGTGACTTTTTGCAGCCCCTATTTTGGCAGGTGGAACAGAGAAGCTTTCTAACTTGGACCTGAGCCCACAACTGTTTTCCACCCCTCCTGTTTCTCAATGTTGTACTTTCTATTTACAACAGGAAATAAAATTAAATTTTACAGTTTAATGTAGCCTATTAAAAACAAGTATACTGTCCTGAGGAAATGTTGCTGGAAGTAAAATGTTATTTCTCTTATAAATAGCTATTTCAATATTAAACAAAACATGAATTTTTTTTTAATTAAGTGATTTTTTTAGAGGACTTTCATGTTTTAATAGATTTTGTAAAACAAATTTCCCCAGGGCAGGATTTGTAATACAGAATTTTCTTAACATTTTTATTCATGTAACTTTTGGTTTTTGGAGCACCCGTCCCAGTATATTTCAGAACTTGTGTTCCAAGGAAAACATTTCTTTGAGAAATCTCAGTGCAGCCTTTCAGATTTACCACCTATTATTTTTCTTACAGCTTTTTATTTTTAGAATCAATGGGGATGTTTGGCAAGGGCCTGAGTTCAATTTCAAGGGCCTGAGTTCAATCCCCCATTCCACAAAAAAAAAAAAAAAAAAAGAATCAATGGGGACATCAAATAATGGCCAGTTTTCTTGTGGACTTTACATCATTTTGTCAAAATAGTCTCCACATATTTGCTAAAAGTGTGGGTTACTTGACCCTGGCCAGGCCTGCTTGTGTCTTTCTCAAATAGAAAGCAGATTTCGGATCAGGACTTTAATGAGCACTATTGGAATCTTCCCTACGCTAAAGTCCAGGAACTCAGAGGAGTGATTTTTATCTCTACCCTATTAAAATTTACAGTTGAAATTACTCTTAAAGGTTTGTGGTTTATTAAAAACATCTGTATTTTTCTTTCTAAGCAGTAAGCTGAAGGAAGCAGAAACTTACTTAAATTCTTTCCACATGGAGAGGAAATACAGCAATGATGAAAAGCCAGTGATGAAATTTTGCCTATTCATTGGACAGTAACTTTCCATTATGCTCTTAAAGAATAAATTTTTTTTTCTTCCAAGTGTTATTAGCAGGGGTGTTTATTGGCTGTATGTTACTTGACATTAAATATAGTGATTTTAAAATTTTGTAACCATTATAACCTCTGGATAGCAAAAATGAAAACTTTTATTTGTAAAGGAACACATAAAATGTTTATTCAATCACACCTTTTGCAGTTCTTATTTAAGTTGATTGTATTGAACATCACTGGATTTTGAGGGAGAATGATTAGATAACTATTGTTTTTAATCTAGAGCACATATGTCAATTTTTATAACCTTTCCAAATAAAGTAAGATGAATGTTTTCTCTTCTATTGTATTATTTTCTTGAGAAGCCTCTCAAATTTAAATTTTTTTCTCAGTGTAGAATAACCAATAAACCAATAGAAATTAGTAGGCCAATTACCTTAGCACAGTGTATATGCAGGTGCTGTGTGTGTATTTCTGCCTTACTTTGTTTTCTTCTTTCCCTCATCCCAGTTGCTCTTTCCCTTTGAGAAGCTTCTTTTCCTTTGGCAATATCAGTGGTATCTTTTGAATTTTATTTACCCTTTCAGTTTCTTACACTGAAACTCTGTATCATTTCTGCTGCATTTTTCTTATTTTAAAATTCCTTTTAAAATTAAAAAAAATGTTTGAGAAAGGAAAATGAGATCTGTTGTTAATTATGCATTTGGAAAATAAAATATGCATTAGTAATTATACAATGTCGATGCATAAATATTCATCAGGTTTCCGAAAAATGCCTTTTGAAGAAAATTCTTAATTTTACTACTGTTCATTATGGGTATACGCTGCTCAAGAAAACAGCTCTGGAGTTTCTACAGTGCAGGTTCCTGGGGCCAAACAGGACAGAAGAATCAATTGGAGGAGCATTGTTTTACATGTAGCCTCAGGTTTTGAAACACTGAATTGATAAGAGCAAGGAAAACAAAAAGAAGCTAAGCCGGGAAGGCCAATTTCTTCATAAAAGGAAAGCAACTGTGCTGTATAACTGGCTTTTCCAGCTGGGGCCTACATCAGAGCCGCCTGAGAACGTGCTAGCAGGAAGCACTTGGCCAGTGTCCTGTTGCTGATTCTAACGTGCTCTCAGGTGCTACGGACCCGGAAGCAGCCCTGTACACGTCCTGCGTAGACGCTTTCTAGGTTTCTTCTTACCTGGAGGGAAAAAGAATGCCACGAAGCAAAAAGGGGCTCCATGGGAGGCAAGTAAACAGCATTCTGAAAAATTTGGTGTCACTACCATGACTCCTTCAAGATGCTAGCAACTGTGGCTCGAAGCTTTCCAGGTCAGCAGCACTGGGATGAGATTTTTAAAATTATAAGTAGGGCCATAAATTATAAAATTATAACAGTTGCTCTAAAACATGATTTTAAATAAATTTATAACATGTTCTCTAATATTACATGATTATTAATAAAGAACAAGGATTGTAGCACTTTCAATATTCCAAGATTTGAGTAGTATTGCACAAAAAGTGAGGGAAGCTTTGATTCATATTTTTTAGGGCAATCTCAAGATTACATTTTTGAGCCATGCATTACACAATTTTATAAGTTACAACTCTAAGCCTCGAGTGACTTAGTAATAAAAGGCATCAATAAATTATTTTTAGAACTTTTGTTACAAGATAATGTGCTTCTCCTAAAATCCTTCCAAATTACAATGTAGTCTATCCCCTACAGCTCTCTGCAAATGTTTACTATCTTAGCAATTTTGAATTAGAATCTGCTCCTCCAAAATCAGATGAAAATATATAGTATGTATGTTCTGTAAAAAATATTTACATAGGCCTATGTGTCCTGTCGCTGATTCTAGGCCTATGTAAATATTTTTAAAGAACATATATACTATATATTTTATTCTGATGTTTCCAATTTATATTCTTAGATATGCATTTTCACAAATAGACATAATTTCTCCCCTTAGTTTTTCTATATGTTGTAAGCAGTTAGTTGCTTGGAATGAACTTAATTCAGCTTTGCTCTAGTTACTACAAATGTATTGTGTCTTCACTATTATGCTATTGTGAACAATCTACAGTAAAATGCTTGCACATCTATCTTTGAGCATAGCTTAAATAGTTGTTAACGTTAGGTTTGTGGATGGGACATGCAAAGGGGACAGGTATGCTGTTTTCCCAAAACGAGTGCTAACTTTGATTGTAATGACTGTATCCATGAGAACTCAAAAGTGACTTTCAGAAAGACAGTGCATACCTTTGCCTACTTCTTGAGCATGAAGTCAATGTGTCATCCTTCTCTTTGCATCTATCTCTAAGCAATACTCTCTGCCCTATACTTGAATTATTCATCTTCAAATTTAAAAATTCATCCAGGACTTTCCAACTAAAAAAAAAAAGTTAAATTCTGAGCATTAAGGTATAATGAAAGAGCCTTCAGGATAATTTAAATACATCATTAAGTGGCTAATATGACAAGAAATTCCAATCAACCTTTATCAGTTGAATCTCTCTTCAGTGACCCTTCAATCTACTTTCCTTTAAACTACTTTGAGTTGTAGAACCACTTTGTAAATTCTCCTGAGGAATATAAATGGCTTGCATTTTCAGTCACTGCCTGACAATTTTCATTCACTATTTAACAGGCAATTATCTGGCCATCCAGAGTTACAAATAACTCTCCAGGAGAATGGAGTGTCCTTTGCATTCAGTGAAGAGGTGCAAATCCATATGCCAATAATGACCACAATTTTAATTCTGTACTCTTTTCTCCTTCAAGACTCTTAGCCAACTTTTCTGATCTTCCAAGTGTGACCATTCCATTAATAACACATGCCCCAAGAATTGGTAAATCACCAATACATTACTTGAGAAAAATATTAAAGACTTCATATCTCTAAGACACCACTAATAAAATTATATATTCTATTCCTTATAACCGTGAAATGAATTCCTTATGGTTAGGAGTATGTACGACATACAAAGAATGCAAATTACTTCCTTGAAATTCAGTTCAATTAATCAAATATTTACTGAGAATCCTTCTTGGAAGCATACAAGGAGAGATATGATGGGGCTTTAATTATATACAATAAACAGGGAAGATTATGTCTATTACGTTGGTAACAGTTGCGAGTAATGAACAGTTATGAAAAATTATTTTCTTTAGATAAGAATTCAATCTGTCATTTATCTACATGAAAGCCCATTGGATTTCTATTTTAGGGAATCACCTATTTAAACCTTTTCCCTATTTCTCTATTAAATGTTTCCTATCATTGTGTCTATATAGGATTTTTATTTTTCCTATAAAAACTCATTTTTAATCTTTGTGTGGTCAGTGTTCTTTCTGAATTTTTAATGTTTGCTTTTGCACACTAGAGTGCACACTGATTCTGTCACTATTCTTGCTTTTGTTTTATTTTTCAAAATGAAATAACAAAATTTAATTTAATTTACAAAGAATGCATAATAATATTTGTGATTTATCTTCAGTAATAAATATTTATTGAATTAAAATACATTGCAATTAATGTTTATTTTCTTTATGGATTCTGAAATTTTCAGCTTAAGTTCTCTTATCCAAAGTTTGTTCTCCTATAAATAACTTCTTACTTTTAGTATGTATATTACCAATTGTTCCAAATATGTTTCTATGCAAGGTTCTTTTTCTCACATGAATAACCATAATATACCACATTATTTATGATTATGGGCATGGTGGTGCATGCCTTTAATCCCAGCACTCAGGAGACAGAGGAAGGAGAGTTTATGTGAGCTCAAGGCCAGCCTAGACTACACACAAGACAAAACAAAATGAAACAAAATGAAATAAAAATCTAATTAAAGTAAAATGAGACCCTATGTCAATAAATAAATAAATAGAATGGAACAAAACAAAAGTTCCATGCAAGTAAAAGGACAACTTTGATTTTCCCACCTCGCTGTGTGCTGCGGTGTTGCTGCCCTGACAATTACCCCAGGGCAATTAGTTATTAGCTGTGGCTGTAGCTTGAAAGCAGCTTCTAGCCAATGGAAGGGAAGCTTTTTCATTACTGCTGCTATTCTCAGAGCTTTAGTCTGTGCTTTAAATTTTAAAATAACTTTATCTAAGTTGTTCCTCAAACAAACAAAAACCATTAAAATTCACCTTGTTGCATCAAGCCCAGTTAATATTTTATACCCTTTTACATATAAAATCTATTTCCATAGGCTCTGTATTTGCTCATCAATGTATTTTTAAGCAATTAAAAGACTAGCCACTGAGTTTTCTATTTACTATTCGCATTACTTTGGTAATAATTGGAAAAGCTGTTTTGTTAATATTCATGATATACCAATAAAATTATGCTTGTAAAGCTGATGTGTTATCACATTTTGCACATTTTAAAGCCTTATAGCTCTGTTTATAATCTATCAGATTAATAAAAGTTTAAATAATAAAAACACCCAGCTTTTGAAAGTATATAAGAAAACAGGTACACTAAAATAATCCATTAGTAGTGTTATAAATATTGAGAAAGTTTGAGCATTAGTCATTATAAATGTTCTGATTTTAGTCATAAAACTAAAAATTTAATTTAATGAATGCTTCTTTTAGTTATGTGCTGAAAATCTAATGCAACTCAATAGAAAGACAAAAAGAAGAGGACTTACCACTGGGCAAAACTTATAGATGTCTTTATTTATAGGCAGAACTACTCAGAAAAAATCTTACATAACAATATGCTCAAAGTAGTAATTGTATTTAGTGAGATCACCACATATTCAGTATACATGTATATAAAGTAGCAAATAAAAACTTAAATGAAATTTAAAAGTTTTGTCATTTGTACTAAAATACATCAACAGCATGCTGTGCTAGCCCTGCCCCCTGGGTGTGTTGAGCTGGTGACTGAGTCCTGTGGTGGCACATGGCTGTAATCCCAGCACTGCGGAGGCTGAAGACAGGAAGATCTCTATGGGTCCAAACTGCATAATGAGACCCTGCAGCAAATACATAAATGAAAAACAAAACTACATAGAATTCTAGGAAATAAATTTAATGAGTGATACGAAATTCATAAAATTTATGTATGGAAATTACATGTGGACCTGCTCAAAATCTACTCATAGAAATTTATTAATCAGAAATGTATATAGAAATTCAGAGGATCTAGAATACTCAAGACAAATTTTTAAAAGAACAACAAATGTGGAAGACTTACAATAACTGATTATAAAACAAGATTAAGGTTATATGGTTACTGTGTCAACAAATAATGGAACTAAACAGAGTCCAGATTTCTATTTATACATATTCTGTCAATTAATGTTTGGCAAATACAACAAGATAATTTAATGAGTAGATGAAAGTCTTTTCAACATTTTTTGCACAACTTGGTATTAACAATCTGAAAACTTAATTTTTGTCTCATATAACATGCAAGCGTTTCAGTGGATCTTAGAAGTCAATATAAAGATAAAAGCAAAATTTCTAGGGGTAAACACAGGAAACAAAGTTGATGATCTGGTTATAGATAAAGATTTTTTTTTTTTTTTTTTTTGAAGAACTGGGGATTGAACTTGTCAGGGAAGCACTTATTCCACTGAGCCATCTCCTGGGCCCCTAGATAAAGATTTTTAAAACAAAGCATAAGGACATGAAACAAGAAAAATCGTGTTCTGGTCTTTCTGCCACAGCAATCACTGAAGAAGAGTAGCCATGGCCCTCCGCTATCCCATGGCCGTGGGCCTCAGTAAGGGTCACAAGGTGACTAAGAATGTGAGCAAGCCGAGGCACAGCCACCATCGCGGACGTCTCACCAAACACACCAAGTTTGTGCGGGACATGATCTGGGATGTGTGTGGCTTCACCCCCTATGAGCGCCGCACCATGGAGCTGCTCAAGGTCTCCAAGGACAAGCATGCCCTCAAGTTCATCAAGAAAAGGGTGGGGACGCACATCCGCGCCAAGAGGAAGCGTGAGGAGCTGAGCAACGTGCTGGCCGCAGCTGCCAAGAAGGATTGAGCCCCTCTGGAATAAAGCTTTGCAGAAAGTTAAAAAAAAAAAAAAAAAGAAAAAGAAAAATCGAAGTCCAAAAATTTGGATGTTATCAAAATTAAGCATTTTTTGAAAGATAGTTTAAAAGAAATGAATCAATAAACTATTGTTATGAATTATGCCTAATTGTCCCCCCCAGAGTCTCATGCAGTCATGGGGTAGTTTCTGGAGTTTGTAATTGATTCAGGATCCAATGCTCAGATTATGGATGTGAATCCCTGGGTCAGATACTCTGCATAAAAATAGAGGGAAGAGGGAGAGGCTAGCTAGCTGTTGGTGCTGCAGCCCCTACTTTTGCTTTCTGCTCTTTGCAACTCTGCTTTGGAGCTGGCCAAGTATGGATTCCATAAATTGTGCACTAAATAAATCTTTCCTTCCCTAATTTTGAGTGTCAAGTATTTCTTCCAGCAATGAACATTCAATGAAAGAAGAATAAGTTAGACAACTATTATCTGGAAGAAAATAATTACATTTCCTACATTTGACAAAGGACAAATTTAGGACTTATTAAGATGCAGACACTAATCTCTTCCCTGAAGGAGAGATTATATTGCAAAAGGAAAAATAGAACTTTCTAGTTATTTAAATGTCATGTTCTGTGATTTGCGTGGTGTTATATGGTTGTGAAAATTGTCAAAATATAAAATATGGAACTTAAAATCTGTCCTTGTTCTATCTATGCATTTATTATATTCTAATTTTACCTTACAAGCAGAAATAACAAAAAATGTGCTTGTGCTATGTCAATATATAAATTTTGAACATGAGTTTCTCTTGCTGCCATTTTTCTGTCTAATAAGAACACAAGCCTGTGTAACACAGGAAGCATCTCTGTATGCTATCTAGAGCTCAGACTTTTACAAAGACTCAGAATCAACAGTCTTGGTGGTTAACCTTGACTGTCAACTTGACCTTTTTGAAAGACACTTAGATTAGTCAGTCACACTCTGAGTGTCTGGGTGGGTCATGGGTTGGGACAGTAAAGTCCCAATAAAGAAACAATAAGGGACTAGGGAGATAACTCAGTAGAATAAGTGCCTGCCTGGTAAGCACAGGGTTTGTGTTAAATCCCTGGTACTATCAGAAAAGGAAAAAGAAAGAAAGAAAGAAAGAAAGAAAGAAAGAAAGAGAGAGAGAGAGAGAGAGAGAGAGAGAGAGAGAGAGAAAGAAAGAAAGAATAAATCCCTTGCTGTTTCTCTCTTGGGTGCCATGACCTGAATAACTCTTTTCTCGCTGTGTCCTTCCACCATGATGTCGGCCTTAGAGCCACCATGAACCAAAACTTCGGCAACTCTAAGTCAAGCTCATGAGCTTCTTTAAATTGCAACTGTTGGCATGAGAGAAGCTGACTGCTACAGTCATGTCATTCGATGTATACTATGTACTTTACTCTTAGCTTCACAATCTATTCTTTGAATGGATGATAGCAAAGCACTCAGCACTCATTTTTTCAATGTATGGCAGGAATTGGACCTTCATAATTATGTTGTTATGGTTTATTTATTGAACAAATTTTAATGAATACTTTCTCAATACTCTTCCCAAAGCTTGAGCCAAGTTCTTTTACCTGGTCCTCTGAACTACAGGCTAAAAGAAGAGATTTAGAAAAATTCAAAGCAAATCTATTCCTGGAAGGAGGTTGGTGACATATTTGGACTTCAAACCTTATGTCCTTTTGGTGATAGAAAATGGGAAAACAGGGGCCGGGAAATGGCTCAGTGGAATAAGAGCTCCCCTGGCAAGCTCAAGGGCCTGAGTTCAATCTCCTGTTCCACAAAAGAAAAAAGAAAGAAACAAAATGGGAAAACTAAAGGGTAAAGTCCCTATTTAGCTCATCTTTTTCTCTTTTATTCCTCCCAAACAGCAATTGCACTATTGTGAGAGGCAGAGCTCATGATCAGAAATGATAAGGCTGTAATTACTTTCTTTTCTTAGAAAGAGAGAGACTATCCAAGAATCACAATTCAATGTATAGATTCCAAAGCAGGGTATGTCATTTCAGTTCTGGAGTCCCATAGATTGTTATCTATGGTAGGAACATTTAGATCAGTAAAATCAGGCTCCTCCTGATTTAGAAGTGTAGATCCTTTAAACTTTATTTCCAATAACGAGTGTTTCATCATTTTTACATTCCACACAGGTGCAGAGTCCTGCTGAGCAGTGACTTAACACAGCCTTGTAACTGTATTTAAGTATGTATTTAGATTCACCACAACCCAATGATTCATGGATGATTTTCCAAATTGAATCATCAGAGGAAACTGATTCAGAAATGGCCCGGCCAAATTATTTGTGGATTGAGACTGATTTCCTAGATCACAAATTATCCTCATTGCAAACAGCCTATATGCTTGGGTTGGGGTATTTAAGATAGTTGACTGATTTAAAGAATTGTTTTAAGGCTGAATTATCAATTTTTGAGGACATATGATCAATAAAATTGCTCAGGGGTGGTTTGATATAAAAAGCAAAGACTCCAATATTGGGCAATTGCTCAACACTTCAGATGACTAAGGTAACAGAGATTTAACTCTGTAGCATAGCCAGCTAATCCATCTTGACCTGTTGTGTCCCTTGGCAGGTGCAGGTGCTCTAATTTTCCCTTTAATAGGCTCAACAGTTATTAACAGTATCGCTACAGGAAAGTTTTCACTTCTCAAATTGTTTCTTCAATGTACCTGATTCAGGGAGACACATAGATTTCTCATTATTACCTATTGAATAAGTGAAACAATTAATCCATAGTACCTACATTAGTAGTTTATTGAATACCACTTTCTATGATTTTCTAATAGTTTATCATGCATTAATTTCGTCTCCCCAAGGAGCATTTTAATATCCTATGAGATATTTCCCTTTTTTGAATGCATTTAGAATACTTTCCCCACTGCATGTTGTTTAGGAAAAGATGTGTGATTAACTAGTTACACATTGTCATCAGCATCGATATAACTTTGAATGCAGTCTTAAGGTTTTCTTATCCCCTTAGCTGAGCTGCATCATTGAACAATTAGTTTGAACTACACTTAAGTTTTTTTAATTAATTTTTATTTTTGTTTTATTGAAGTACAAATATCAATGAGACAGTTTTAAGATACCTTGACAAGATGGATTTGATAAATTAATACATTGAAAACTGTTTTCATAATGTTTTGGTATCATAGAAGATGCATACATGATATTAATACTTACAGACATTATTACACCGTATGTCTCTTATTAGTAAATAAAGAGAGTGTAGCTGTTTATGTATTTTATTTTTCATACCTGAATTACATCAAAGATTCAATAATTAACACTTTCTACCTTGTTATTTTCCTCGTAGTTGTCCACAGTACTAGAAGCTGACAAAATATCCTGTCCAACCACCATTAGTGCAAATCTTGCCTCTCATAGAATTATGTAGAAGCACAGCGTTATCTGTCCATACACACACATCATGATTCTTCCTTTCTATACCTCTTCCTTTGTCTACACCTGTTAAAGGTGGGAACTCCATTGTCATTCAATTTAGGTGCCTGAACTCAACAATACAATCCAACACAGTCCAGCATTCCACAACAATAGTGAGTTATCCGAAGAAGTTGTAGACCATACCCATTTATAGCTCAACTTATTATTATGGCCCTGTGGTGTATACTTCATTTTTATACTTTTCTGCTGGATGGTTAAGACCTAGATAGAGCAAGACCTATATACCAACACATGTACCTTTTGTTTCTTATGAGGTCAGTGAAGTCCCCTCAGGGTTTATCTTGTAGTCCTGTACATTATTTTGTAGATCCTTTGTCTGTGTCATCCATGTGGATGAGTCACGGCCAATGCTTGACCAGTTTGCTCTCTGTGAGAGCTTGAGAGAAAGTTTTCTCTCCATGTGATTCTCTGCAGGCACACTTGCATGTGCTAGGCCAGTGCTGTATCACTTTCCTCTGTGGTTCCGTAATCTCCTTGTTCAAGGTTTCGTTACAATTTTATTTATTAATTTTTTGTGTTAGTGGTTCAGGGGATCAAACTCAGGACCTTGCACTTGCCAGCCAGGTGCTTATGCTGCTGAGCTATCTCCCCATACTCCTGTTATAGTTTTTAAATATTCATTTTATCTGTAGTAATGAACTTCCCATCCTTATTCTTCTTGCATTTAGATTTCTTTTGTTCTCCTCCTCCTTCTCCTTTTCTCCTTCTTTCTTCCTTCCTTCCTTCCTTCCTTTCTTTCTTTCTTTCTTTCTTTCTTTCTTTCTTTCTTTCTTTCTTTCTTTCTTTCTGTCTGTCTGTCTGTCTTTCTTCTTCTTCTTCTTCTTCTTCTTCTTCTTCTTCTTCTTCTTCTTCTTCTTCTTCTTCTTCTTCTTCTTCTTCTTCTTCTTCTTCTTCTTCTTCTTCTTGCTGTTCTAGAGATGGAGGCTAGGGTCTTGCATGTGCTAGGCCAGTGTTGTATCACTGAGCTCTTTCTCCAAATCAACCTTTTGTGTCCATTTGGTTTATTTCTGAGCCTTATCCTAGTTGTTCTTTTCCTTCATCCCTGCCTCACCCTCAGTCACCTTTTAGAAAATTTTCTTTCAGTTCAGAGAGCTTTTCATCACACCCCAAAACGTTCCAGGTGTTGTGCTAGCTAAATGTGACAAAAAGAAAGCATGTTGCTCTCTTTAAAGGTTTTTCAGACTAACGGGAGATGAACATGATCTTCAAAGAGAAATTAGGACCCATGTACAAGCCCTTCTCAGAGCATAGGTTGCCTACCTCAGCTCACTCTGAAGTAGGATCTACTCTGTAGCAGAGCAATTAGCACAGATAGCTGTGAAATTATGTAAAAGTGAAGGTATTGTTGCTCTTTGCCAGAGTTATAGGGAATGCTCAGAACTATAAAATGTACAGAATCATGATGGATTAAGGGTTCTCAGGTTCACTGACCATATAAAAGGACAAAAAAAGGTTGTCAGAGTAAGGAGAATCAGAAGCAAATATAAGATATGCAAATATGGAATGAAAATGGCATCAATTGGGATAATGGAGCAAAGATCTTAGAGAACTGATCTATTATTAGGTGAATTAAAAGCACAGACTACAGCCACAGCTGGCTTTAAGTGATAAGAAAGGCTAGTTGAGTACAGAGGAGCGCCGATAAAGCAGATAAATACTCTTGGTAGGAACCAAAACTATTTTTAAAGTCAGGTTTGTAATTCTAAAGACTACCTTGTCACCATATAGCATTTGAATTTTTATGTTATTCTTTATCCTTAGAATATCTGTGGAAGCAATTGTGTACAACTTTATGAATTATATAATTTCAATGAGTATTATTCTTTATTTTTATTTTAATTGATGTATACTAATTGTACATGTTTACAGGAGGATACAGTGATATTTAATATATGCATAAAATGTTATGATCAAATTACAGTTAGTTGGTATGTTCATCATGTCTAACATTTATTACCTCTTTATGTTAGGAACATGCAAAATCTTTTGTGTTGATTATAGGTTACTAGTCACCCTCTCCTCAAGCCTCATATAGCTATAGAAAGAAAAAGAAAACAATAGAGCTGAAAGGACAAATGAAAGAGACTGTATATGTGTGCTCTGGAGCTAAACAGTCTTCTTTTTTTTTTTTTAATGGAACTGGGGATTGAACTCAGACCCTTGTGCTTGCCAGGAAAGTGCTTATTCCACTGAGCCATCTCCCCAGCCCTTACTTTCTTTCTTTACATGTAACATGGGATCCATGATACTCTTTCATAAAGTTATCAGAATTAAGTGGGCTTCCCTGGCAAGCGCAAGGGCCTGAGTTCAATCCCCAGTTCCAGAAAAAAATAATTAAGTGGTCTTACAAATTAAAAGCATATGAATATGGTACTTTGCAGGAGTTGAATGAATGATGACCATTGTGATAATTATTTTCTGGAAAGGATAAACACAGATGAAAATTGCAACCTTGTATTAATACCTAGAGAAACAGACAAAATAGCCTACTTCCTTTCAAGAAGCTTTCATGAAGCTTGTTTCTTACTGGTGTGGAGGTGTATTATCTACAAAATGCAAGAATTAGACCAAACAAAGTGTTAGAAACTGGATCCCAGTACAATATAGACAAGTACTTAGAAAACATACTGAGAACAATGTGCCTGGTACACTTTGGTGCGGGATGCCTGCTGCATCAAAATTTGTGAATAATTGTCTCTGAAAATATATCATATGTATATTTACATATGATAGATGCATAGAAATTTAACCCATGCTATATTTTCCTTAGATAATTAAATAATTTGATAACTCTTCTTATACTTCATTTGGAGCTTTTTATAACCAATTTCTTAAAGACCAATGGAAAGTTTACACAAATTTCTTAGATTCTATGATGGAATAAATGGGAAAACTAATTTATGAGAACTAACATAGAAAATAATTCTAGTTTTTGAGCTGAACTCAAAAGGGAAAATCTTGAATGAAGGGAGTATAAAGAAAAAGGCATAAGAAATTTCTTGGCTCAAAATTTTGAAGTACTTCTTTTAATGGAGATGAATAGAGTATAATTTGTACAATTTTGATCAGCAAGTTAAGAGGGGAGGATTTAAGTAGATTGGCACCAAATGACTTCTGACATATGCCATGTATTATTTACCAGAAAAGTCTACCAGAGATATTAATATGACAGGCATAGTCCCTTGATTATCACTGCAACCAGCTGGCCAATATATATATAGGAAAATTTGCTTGGATGTTGCCAGGTGTATGTAAAGAGGGGATGACAGCAAAAAGTTCTGGTTGCTACTTCCTGTGGAGAGTTATTTGAACAAAAGTTGAGATGGGAGATCAGAGACTGATACAAGGTTCTGAAGTACAGGAATCAAAAATTTGGTAGCCTATGGATCATTGTCATGAGCTTGGAAGATAGTTTATTTCTTACCAAGGTCATATTATTCTGACCAATCTTATCCTACCCATAAAATAAAAGAATCCCTTATCTGTCTTTATTTACCTAACAAAAGTATGGTGATGATAAAAGGGTAGAGGAAATGAAAAATGCTTTGAAACTTTAGAAATAATTATATAGACCTAATGTATAGTGATTTATATTAAAGAAGACATATTACCTTTACATATCCTGCTCTGATTGTGCAAGTGTCATTTAGATCCATCAGCCTTATGATCTCTCATGAGGATGAGTCAGGGCTTTGTTCTCACTTTGTGATCCCTCTGAAGGTGGCTTCTTTGTCCTGATCTAAGAAATCAATTTGATTCTCTGTCTTTTCCCACAGCCTCGTGTCCCCTCTAGGACAGCTAACTACATGGATGAAATACGAAACAGGCCTACAGTTTTTATAGTGACACAGTGCAAGCTTTTCCTGCTATCATTGGCATAGTCCATGGGGAAATATCAGAATGGGGATTGATCTTAGCAAAGAGATAGCCCACAGAGGTGGCTGAGTTTAATAAAGCCCTTCTATAAAAGAGTCATATTTAAGTTCTACCAAGTCTCAGAGCTCATTCTGCCCCGGCTATCTAATCTCTTCCTGCCCCAGCTACAAATTAAATTTCTCTTTGTCACTATTTCTTTAGAGTTTATTTTGAATGAGAAAAGAAGGTGCTTGCCTTCCATCAGCCTGTTCCCTACATTATAGAAAGCTGCATTCCTTAGGCTAATTACTTTTTATGTATCTCAGCAACCATGATTGTCTGGAAATATATATTTCTTACCCAGGTTGAAGCTACCTTTTGAGGAATTATGGAAGTTCTATTATTCATAGCTTTTATTCCCAGAATGGTTAAGAGAATTTATTTTACTGGAGGTAGTTGGTTCTGTACAATATTGTATGACAGGATGATCACTCTGAAAATAGTCTCCTATAAATTGCATATATGTAGGTATGTATACTGCATATTCACAAAGCATACACAAAAATTTATAAAACAATTTGTAAATATGCATCATGTTATATATGGTTATAAATTAATATATGGAAGGCATTATATATAATGTGAATATATATGTACACATACATATTTAGAATTGCTATTATGGCAAATTATCTTTTGACAACTCAGACTTAGTTTTCATAACTCTGAAAAGACTAGTGTCAATAAAATCATTGTTTATTTCTCAAATTCTATTGCCAATAGATGTTATGTAGTGCAGAACTTCATCTTGAATGATTTGGGGGAACTTGCAAGACAATGATTGAGAAGGCCAATTTGAATAAAGCTTATAACCTTGTCCACTGCTCTTTTGTTATGTGCTATAATTGGGCATGCATATTCCATGGTGGATTATGAGTTAATAGAGGGATACAATCCAGTCTTTTGCACTTGTAGGCCCCCAAATGGGAACTTGCTCAAGGTTTGCATTCAACAGAAAAGATATGGCCAAATCATTAAGTGATTTAGCAGAGTTTTCAATCACCATTACTTCAGCTTTTATTACCTCCGTAATCAGTGGACCACTTCAAACAACTGCACATACCAGCATCGCTTAATGCAAACAATGATTTTCTTATTCATTGTGTTAACGTTTTGCTACATGGGACAGCAGCGGTGTCACCTCAAATAAGCTATTAGAATGGATTTATATTTATGGCATTTGATTTACTAACAATACACCTGAGGCTGTAGGCTTTGTACACATGCATAATTCATGCACATTCAGCATTTTAAACTCTACCCAGGGTTTACATTAAAAAGTCACATTGATTTTGATTTAAAACACAAAGGAGTAAGCAGAACCAAGTTTGTCAGTTGTTTTTATAAATAATGTTTCATTCTTAGTGGATAAGATGCTAATGATACAAAACCTTTCTTAAACCTATGGCCCCAGCGTAAGCAAAAGCTTTCTAAAGAGTTTTGTTCTAAGAGTAATCCATTGAGCTAGAAGTTGAGCCTGAGAGTATTTGACTTTCTTTATAATTTGGAAATAAATAGATGTTCTTCAAAAAGGATCAAACATTTAATCCACCGTTCATTAATTTAAGAAATCCATCTTCCTGACCAACCTGACATTTTTAGTGAGGATTTAAGACAGTATCTTGAATAAAATGATATTATTACCTGCCAGGCAGCAGTATCAGAAAGCACACAGGTCAAGGACGTTATGTCTTCTACCTCAGTATCCTATATTTATTTTTCAGAAACTGCAATGTAGATAAATGTGTTATTAATTTTATCAGTGTGTTCCATTCTCACTTGAAAATATTTTAAAAAGAAAGAAGAAACAAATGAGCTTAAGGCAGGAAGAGGAAAAGGCTCTTGACATTGTCTAAATTGTCATTGGTTGGAAGTGAGGTTTCTTTGTCTACAAAAAATAGGTAAACACTGAGATCCATTTCTTCTCTGTTGTGTTTTTCTTCTTAGTTTTCAATTTAGGCAGCAAAGAAATGGGATAGAGGCACTTCCTGAAAGGGAATCTTAGGAAAGTGATTTTGATGTGAGAAGGCAGAAGGTGACTTATGTTCCCAGTTGCAAGGGAAGCTTTGCTGTGAGTAGCTTCGGGGTGGTGGTTGGTACAGTGGGGAGGGGGTCAGGTGGTGGCAAGTGGTTGCACACTCCGAGCTCATACGCTGTGCTCACCCTGGCAGTGCCATCTACAGATAACAAAGGGGGAGGTTTTTATTTCCTTTTTCTTTTTGTATTTTAGTACAGGGTCTATAGGGTCTCACTTCATAGAGCAGGGGGAGTTTTTATTTCAGTCACTACTTACAAGTTCAACACTTGCATTTAGGCCTATTTTCTAGGATTTTTTACAGCACTTCAAATCATCACAGCCTCATTCAAACTCCTTTTCTTCCTTCTCACTCTTGTTTTTCCTCCTGTATTCAGTTTACAGTGCTGGGTACCAAGGTCTAATCACTCAAGGATCAATTCAAGAGGTCACCTTTGATAAGTTCCATTCCTGCAGGTGCCACAGGCTCACACCCACCATTATGTTTTGATTTGATTTATTATTCTGATGTGATCTCACACTTCTTGGTTGGCACACAAGCTGCTGCCCTATTTTCTGATGGTGCCTGGTGGATTTTCTCCATCCCATCACAATTAATGCTTTACATGGCTGTTTCATCCACGGGTCTTTTCTGAGTGAAGTACAAAGTCAAAGTGTGAAGTTGTCCTTGTTCACTGTCACAACACCTAGCACCAGGCCTGACTCTCAGCATTCAGTAAACGCTTTTTGAATAAATTCACAGAAATGCTAGGCAACTAGATATCTAGTTGTTTCCATAAATAATTTGGAATTAGAGGAAACAGGTCTTTTAATAAGCATTTTTAACATATAGAAGAACCTCTTCATGAGTACATTTTTTAAATGTTTTGAGAAAATGGATATCACTTTCACTTTCAAAGAGGAGATTTCAATAATATGTATATACACAGATCACTTGGATAAAAGTTCTACTTATTTCTGCTGGTCTATTGAAAGGAGCAGTTCATATTTAAATTGTTTCTCTCTCTCCTCTTAAATTCTTATAATTTTTTAATGCTCTGGTTTCTCTTCAGATCGTATAAATCTTTCGCCTTTTAAATTCTTATAATTTTTTGATGAATTTTGCATGCATATGTCTGGTAATATGAACAACTAATTGGAAGACAACAATATGCAATATGACAGTCATTGTTGAATTCCTATCACTTTATTTAGTGAAATTCTGCACTATTTCTAATGTTTTTCTTTGATTGTCTTATATCCTCTTTTAAAAAATAGGATCTGCCAGATAGCTCAGCAGATTAAAGCACCTGCTTAGGCAGAAGCAGGGACCAGCAATGTGCTGCGCTGGCCTGATTTCAGGGTGCCCTGAGACGGTGATTAAGACAGGGTATAGTGGCTGATACCTGTAATCCCAGTGCTTGGGAGGCTGAAAACAAGAGGATCACTACAAATATGACCTATGTAGTGAGACCCTGTAGATCCTCTAGTAAATACATAAAAATAAATAAATAAGTAAATTAATTGATTAAATAAATAAGCAAATGATTTCTATCAAAATAGTCAAGAAACTAGCTCAATATGAATATAAAACAAAGCGATTTTAGACACTTCATTATTGATCTGTGACATAAAAGCTATAAAATTCATAATTTTGCTCACAAGCATGCTTGCCTTTTGCCTTAGTCTCTGTAAAAAGTGAAAAGAATCCAGAAATCATGTTGCACTGGTAAGTAGCTAAAAGAACTGGAGACAAGAAGACTAATAAAAAGCCTGAGTGCTTGGAGATGGAAGTGGCAGGAGTTTTGTTTTACCGAAAGGCAAAACAAAGATGAACAAATGGAAATTATACAAATTGGGGTTTAATTTGCTTAACTTCTTAACTTCATGCAATACATAATTAAAAATGAAGTGGGCCATCTCCTATGCTAGGAAATTGTTACTAACTCACAGTTTCGTAGGAGGTTCTGACCGAGGCCTCGGTGCTACCTCCATCAATGTCCCTCCTTGACTTCATTTTATAGAAAGAAAACACTATCTCAGCCCATGTTTGATACTTGAAAGGATGTCCAGGTATAAATCCAAATTTGCTAAAAGACTGTATTTAATTGGTTAAATTCAGTTTCTGTAGAAATTGAATCAATACTGATGGAGACAGTAAGTTTTAAAAGTATTTGTAAGGGTCAGCCAAATAGTTCAGTGGATTAAAGCAACGTCTTGGGCAGATGGAGTGGCCAGGGTTGGATCCCGGTGTGCCCTGCTGGCAGTGATCTAGATGGCATGGTGGCACATGCCTGTAATCCCAGCTTTTGGGAGGCTGAGGCTGAACCCAGTGTGATCATCATGAGTCTGATCTGTGCAGTGAAACCCTG
>PVKA01037178.1:0-21187 GCA_004027165.1 Ctenomys sociabilis | reverse complement strand
ACCCTGCACTTCCCTCCATCTCTTGATCGCCTTACTCCCTTGCTTTTTTTTTTTTTTTTTTTTTTGTGGAACCAGGGATTTAACTCAGGCCTTTATGCTTGCCAGGGAAGTGCTTATTCCACTGAGCCATATATGTAAAGAGTATGATAGCCAGAAAACATGATTTTGACTTATTTTATTTTTTATGTATTTAATACAGTGTCTATCTATCGGGACTCAATACACAGATTGGACTCATACTGATCTTCCTATTTTCAGCCTCCCAAGTGCTGGGATTACTACTGTGTACCACCACATCCAGTCTCAGTTACCATCTCAGCGTGCCCCAGGATCAGGGCCAGGGAGGCATGCTGTAGATTGAACCCCAGTCCCTGCATCTGAGCAGGCACCTTAGTCTGCTGAGCTATCTGGCCAGCCTAATGTTGACTTATTTTAAAGGACAGTTATGTATGTGGTAATTCAAACAGAAAAAATAAATTAGCGTTTTGGAAAGGATGCATTTATCTATGACCTAACTTCTTCATACAAGTCATTGAACCAAAAAATAAAAATAAAAGCCTTACAAAATTTGGCCAATCAACTTGTTCTTATAATTTGAGGAAAAAAATGTAGAATTAGACTTAGTTTGAAAGGTTCTACCAGGATAAGATGCACAAACAAATGAAGAAGCAAAACTTGGTCTAGTAAAGGGAAGAATAAAATTGATGGAGAGACATATGTAATGAATAAATATGTATACATAGTATACATAATTTATCATATAATACATATGTAAATTTTATATACATATATAAACACATATATATTCCTCTTTTTCTCCCAGTGAAGAATAGCTGCCTTCTTAGGCTTGGACACTCTTAGTGTGCCTGTTTATTCACAATTAAATGTGTTTGAAATTGGAATGTGCTCATAATTAGTGGTTTCTTATAATAGCTAGTGACAAGGCAATGGTAGAAATTTAGATCTCCTTTCTTGTGTAAATTTAGCTATACCATTTCATATGGTTGTCATAGCAATTAAATTACTTAAATTTTTGTTATGACATGTGTTCAGTGAGATGTCATTCAAAAAGTTACATCATGCTTGTATGTAAGACAAAATTTTATTGTGTAAAGGTAGAATCAAGGAAACAGCAGGGAGCTACAAATATGATGCTTGAGGGGAAAATATTTTTTCATGATGGAATGACTGCAGTAAAATATTTTCTGGCAAAACAATAACAAGAATAATATCACAAAGCAAGCAGCGCCACTAAGCAAGAGGTGTTCCCAAATGCTTTGAATACTGTTAAATTTTCCAAAGTAATAGATTGTCATGAAAAATTTTTTCATCTTACTGAAGTACCTAAAAGCTTTCAAAATGTAAGTTTTTGAGAAATTTCATGCTTAATTTGAGTAGAAAATTTTATAATGAAATGAATCAGTTTAGGAAAAATGATAATATAAGTGAGTTCAGTCACATACGAAAGTTTAATAAACAAACAATATTATTTAGCATGCCAAACTGATACTATTAACATCAAATATACTTAAGAAGCAAAAATAATATACATGTATTTCAAAAAGAAGCATATTAATGTGAAATAGTTGCTTAATACTAAAATCCAGGGCTCTGGAGATAGCTCAGTGGTCTAAGTGCCTGCTTGGCAAGTGCAAGGACACTGGTTCAATCCCCAGTATCACATGACCTATTGTCCCCCCCCATGTCAGCCACTGAGACTGAGCATGATGGCTCATGCCTATAATCATAGCACAGGAGTGGCTGAGACAGGAGGAGCACTATGAGTCTGAGCAGTATAGAGAGACCTTATACCAAAATGATAAATAAATCTTTAAAAAATAATAAATTAAATTCCAAAGTTCACTGTGTCTAAGTTTAATTTTAAGTCATAGAATGATCTACCCTCCCAGATTACTATTTTAAAGTCACCAAAAATAAAAACTAAGATGATAGATAATGGCTGAACTCAGTGAGTTCAGTCAATGAGAAATTTTAATATAGACAGTATTATTTAGCATGCTAAACTGGTACTGTTAATGAATGTCAAGTATACTTAAGAAACTAAAATAATATACATTCATTTCCAAAAGAAGCATATTAATTTGAAATAGTTGCTTAATAATAAATTCCAAGGCTCTGGATATAGCTCAGAAATAATTAAATTTATTCTGTCATACATTCCAGAAACTTAGTGCAACCACTATGGTGGTTAGTTCTTGCTACATCTGAAAGTTCACACCTGATTAATTATATGAGCATGAGGAAGACAAATAGCTGAGTGGATTAAAGAGCCTGCAAGCAGGCACAGGGGCAGGGGTTCAATCCCCAGGCCTGCTGTGCTGGCCTTGCCCCTTGGGTATGCTGAGCTGGTGATTGAGACTGGGTGTAGTTGCAGACACCTGTAATCCCAGCTCTTGGGAGGCTATAAAGAGGAGAATCACTATAAGTCTGATCTAGTAGTGAGGTCCTGAACATCCTGCAGACCATTCTCTAAAATACAAAAAAAAAAAAAAAAAAAAAAAAAAAAAAAAAAAAAGAAAAGAAAGATATTATATGGCATGCTAAAAAATAAATGATACAGTTAGTATCAGCCTGATTGGGCAACTTACAAATCTAATAATTCAAATTTATAACACCCACACACTACATAAGCATATGCACATACAATGACACACACACACATTAGCTTATGTCAGTGAGTTTTTTAATCAATTCATTTATTTCATAGTATTTATAACCTAATTTTTATTGTGCTCATAACCCAGTAAAATGTTAAGGATATTGTGTAATATTATTCCCAATCTAAATCTATAGAACATTTTTATCTTTTTGTGTTTTTATTTTGTGGAACCCCGGATTGAACTCAGGCCTTTACGCTTTCCAGGGAAGCACTTATTCCACTGAGCCACTCCCCAGCTCCAACATTTCTATCTTGTATGTTATATGCATTTTATTATACATCTAGCATGTATTTGAAATACATGCTTTATGTATTTTATTAGCAACACAACATACCTTCCTCTTTCAAGCCTTATAACCACCATTCTCATGTCTATGCCTATGCATTTGACTTTTGGGTAACTTTTGCTCTAAAATGGTTAAGTATACAGTAAAGTAAATTACATACATACAACAAGATATTAAAATATAGTGGGTATGTAAATTAAAACACATTTGCTGCGTAAAAATGTGTCACCATTAATCCCCATCTGAATAGTCCCCTTATTTTAAACACATTTATCCTGTGATTCTTGCCACTTTTTGAAGCATTGCAGGAAATCTTCTTCCAGTTCTATTGTCTCTCTGAGGCTGATCAACGGTACAGGACGTGCTGTGGCCGCGCATTACCTGAGGAGATGGCGGGCAGCTGTACGCAGCGCCATGCGCACTTTCTCCATTGTTCCCTGGATCTGGCACTGTGCAACTACTAGTTCTTCCCTTGTTAAGAACACCAGGAACATGAACACAAATTTCATAAATATTTAGAAGTGGCTAATTGAAAATATTTTTCAGTGGTTCTCATGTTGATTCAAAGGTAATTTTTCATTAAATATATAACTACTTATATGCTATTTGTTCTATGTAGAGTGTAATATTCTTGATGTAGGTCAACATAAGTGCACATTCTAATCATTATTCTCTTTACTTAAGAAAACAGACAAAAATAATAACAACAGCAAAGAAAACCTCTTGGGCTGGCGAGGTCAGTGGATTAATTACCTGATTAGGCAAACGCAGGAACTGAGGTTCCATCCCCAGCACACATGCAGTGCCTGCCCTGAGCTAGCCAGAGTCTGGCATGGTGAATCATGCCTATAATCCCAGTGCTGCAGAGGCTGAAACCAAGAGATGCACTATGAGTCCAAGCTTTGTATGAGACCCTGTTACAATCAAATGCATTGAAAAAAAAAAAAAAGGGCTGGGGAAATATCTCAGTAGAATAAGCACTTGTCTGGCAAGTGCAAGGTCCTGAGTTCAATCCCTAGTATTGCAAAAATAATAATAATGTAATATAATGTAATGTAACATAATATAATATAATAATGTTTGGGGCTTGCCAGATAGCTCAGCAGATTGAACCACTTGCTTAGGCAAACAAAGAGGCTGGGGGTTGGGTCTGGGTCTTTTGTGATGGCCCTACCCCTGAGACACACTGAGAGGGTGAGTAAAACTGGGCATGATGGTGCCCACCCGTAATCCCATGTTTTGGGAGGCTGACAAATAGTAAGGATCTCAATCTTTGTGGAGACCCAGTAAACCCTGTACTAAAATACATTAAAAAAAAAAAACCTCTTGCAGTGTGTATTATTGTTTATAAGTCTAAAGAAACAATCATTACAAAGTAAATAAATTGCAGAATTAAATAGATAATATTGGGTTAAACCTAATGTTTAAAATTCTTTTAATTCTAAAATATATAGGTTACATGACACTGGTTACTAAAAGTAGCATTAATGATAAAACCCAAACAGATCTGCATTTTTGTTATACTTTGATTTGCATTGCATTTGATTGATTTCAGGTATATGAGTGATGTTATGGTCTTCTGAAAATAACACTTCTATAAACTCACAGCCAAAGGAAATCTTAACTTTGAAGATAATTTTCAAAGATTTGTATTTTTGCCAATTAAATTCTCATGGTAGCTAGAAAATAAAAAGTTGGAATAGAGTCTATGAAAGATTTTTTGAGTTATTGAAGTTATTATTTCTCCATTTTACTCCTACATGTTAGTATTTTCCATAAACCTGAACTCTGCCCTTGACTTCTACAGATTCCTCTTGAAATAATAATTTTATCTAACACCTGAAAACTTATCTCCCTAACCAGTCAATAAGCGAATGGAGCCCTTCCTATCTATCTTCTATTAAACAACTGTTTTGTGATCTTCACATCTGCATTTCCTGTGTATTTTCACAGATTTCCAAACACCTGACTGTGACAAAGCTGATGTTTTCTGAGACTTATACATTATCTATATTCACTTATAAAAGCGAATACTCTTCATTATTTTCTGTTTGGGGACTGAATTAAATACAATCTTCCCCCAATAAAAATGGTGCATATAGGAAATCAAACAACCAGTATCACCTTCACCCATAAAGTGATAGTAGAGAGTAAATGGATTTTGATGTCATTTAGGATAACATATTAGTCAAATTTTCTGTCTGACACCAAATACCAGAAAAACACTTAGAACTTAGAGAGAAAAGGTTTAAATACATGGCCCAGAGTTGTGCATGACTGGCTGGCTCCAAGACAGAAACCTCATGATGGCATTTCATGGGAGACAAAAGGTGCACACTCACTAGTGGGGAACACTTCCAGACAGGAAGATGCAAGGGACTATGGTCTCCAGGTCCATTCTTGTTCATAATTCACTCAAACAACCAAAAAAGTGCTCCTCCAAATCCTATGTGGCTCCTAAATGTAGCAAAATTGACCCTCAGTACTAACTGCAACAGCCCACCCTTGTCAACTGTGCATTTCCAAACATCTCCACAAACTGTTTAGTCTCCAAATAAAATAAATTCATAATTCCATATAAAATAACACAACTAAGATACAATCAGAAGCACAGCAATCACTTTCATGAATCAGAGCAAAGCCAGCAATTTTTAAATGTCTTCTCTGTGACTCAAGGCAAACATCTTATCTTTGATGCACTGAAAAGTAATACAAAGGAAAAGTTTTGTAATTTTAAGGTACAATGGCACATAGTAAGAATGCTCAATCCAAAATAGAGAAAGGAGTGATAGGACAAAATTGAACCAAGTACAGAAGGGCAAACATTAAGCACTATAGCTTTATGACTAGCACATGCGGCCTACAATGAATGGTGAGATGTGAGTTCCAGAATCCTGGGGCTCTGCCACGGTTTGTATCTAGATGTCCCCCCAAGTCTCATGCAGTCATAGATCTTTTTCAGAGGTGTCTGAATCTAGATTATGTGATCAATCCACTAATTGGATTGGAAATGCTCTAATCTGAGGATTTAGGTACAATATAAGGGATAGAAAGTCTTGATTCCCTCTTTTTCTTTTGATGTCTTCAGGCACCACGAACTGTTGCCACTCTGCCATGTGCCACCCTGACTTGGAGCTAGCAAATTATGTGCTGAAACCTCCGCAAATGTAACTAAATGTAAATCTTTCCACCTTTGATTTGAGCATTGGCTATTTATTCTCAGCAATGACAAAAGTAGCTGACACAGAACTGTCACATCCCTATGGTCTTTCTGGATGCATGGGCTGTCATTTGCACTAGTTCTTCAAGTGCCTACTGCTTTCCTTGGAATACATTCTGTGTTTCTGAATTTTTGGAATCACCGGACACTATTGTTTCATTCCACCAATCACACACAGTCAAGTGTTCCTTGACTGTTCTCCCAGGCCTTCAGGTGAAATGTGTGTGAGTGACATTTGACCAAACAGATTTTTAATTTTCACTGTAATACAAGTAGGATCATTTAGCAGATGCTCTGAAGTTAGCTTTCAGTAGAAGCAATAGTCAGGTTGCCCTGGATCATAGCTGTAGCAGTCGCTAAATACCTAGGTGACTAAACACAGTGAAATGAATTGTAAATTAATTTTCTAGTTGCTAAGATTTAAGCAGGAGTACCAGGAACATTTTGTTTAATAGGTGCCACTTTTGCACACTGGAGCTTAGATGCGTGGGTTTTAATGATTTGTGTAATGTCTGAATGACCATTTTTTTCTTGTTCCTGTTCAAAATACATGGTCTCATTTGAATGAGACACTTTTTTGGTCTCAATTTATAATTCATCTCATTGAGGCCAGAATTTATGCATTTATTTTTTTCTTTGTCTTTTGCCCCTGATCCTCCCTATAAATATGGCTAAAAGGAACCACTAGTACACAGGCTGCAGCCTCAATATTGGAATTTCTTGAAATTCATTCTTAAAGATTAATTATTCTATTTCCCTTATTCTTAGTCTCCTGCCAAGTTTCAGAACATGTGCTAAGTGTAGACAAACTCCCAGGGTGTTATAAGTGTAGACAACCCCCCAGGGAAGTACGCCAAACTTGGTCTTTAGTACAACAACCAATGGGACCTTACGTACGAATCCTCCTGAATCTGACCTATACTTCATGTATGTTTATCAGTATCTGATCTGAGCTCCTAAACAGTTAGGAACGCTTTCTTCCACACCTCAAAATGTTTGCAAGTTCCTTCTGTGACCTAGTTCTCAAATCTTCCAAACCATATTGTCAAGTGTAGTCACAGGAATGACATTACTCCTCTGTTTCTAAATTTTATATTAGACAACTTAATGTTCCCTTGGAGTGAGTATTAAAAACTTCTCAAAATTTAAAAAGAAATGTTTAATTTGGTCCACATTGTTGGAGTATTCAAAAACATCAGAGAGGAAGTGCAAGGAAGAGCAAATGTGCTTATTCTGCGGCATCTGGGAAGCAGAGCCACGGAACACGGGGAGAGAGAATGGGAAAAGTGGCAGACATAACCTGCCTGTGCATCCCCTCCCAGTTTTGCAGACACACCCAGAAGTCTGCTTCTCTAAACTCCTCTATGGGTAACAATGCTAGGAATTTTGCATTTCTCTCACTACCACTGACATAGTTTTGATTCTGCTGTAACTCAGAACGTAGAAATTAAAATCATTACAGTATGTCAGAAACATGCTGATAACAGGTCTTTTTTATTTAGTTGGGTTCTGTATACTATTTATTTTCCCCCCAAAAGGATTGTATGCTTTCAAATTCTATGAACAAAGAAGGATTAACACTCACAACAGGTACTTGAAAAAAGCTTGAACACTCTTAGGCAATCATACGAGGTTAACAAATATGGTGAATTTGTCCAGTTTAAAATCATATGACAATATACCTATCCTATAGGACACTATACATGCTCTCTAACAAATGCACTAAATTTTTTTTTTGTTTACCTTGTGGCATAGAATCTTATGTTATCTTTAAAGTATATAATTAGGGTAGGGAATTCAGTTCAATGTTGCAGACCTATCAGGAAAGTGTGAGTCCTGAGTTTGATTCCTGTTACCCCCCCAAGATATAAAAAAATAAGAAAAGTGTCCGAATAATGTAGTTATAATTTTAGAATAACGTAATCTAGATATATTGATTGATTATAATAAAGTTACAAACTCAAAGATGACTGATTCTAGTGAACTGGTGTTCAAGTTAAGAAATGGTAATGTTTCAATTCCTGAAATGTAATACATTTGTGTGCTAGTATT
Organism: Ctenomys sociabilis; assembly: GCA_004027165.1. Taxonomy (NCBI): domain Eukaryota; kingdom Metazoa; phylum Chordata; class Mammalia; order Rodentia; family Ctenomyidae; genus Ctenomys; species Ctenomys sociabilis. Next base: position 12,948 of record PVKA01037178.1, on the reverse strand, counting down.
CAAGATTGACAGCGCCATAGTAGGGATATAACATAAAAATTAATCTTAGAATTGTGAATTAGTAATTTCCTTAGTGCTCATTAAAATTTTTGATCTCCTTTTTTCACTTACATGAAATTGGTTTCTCCAGTGTTGTGGAGAATCCACACAGGAAATGAGACACCAAGTAAATGAAGAGGTAAGTATTACAGATTTATTGTTTCAGACATCATTTCACACCTGGGATGTCAGAAATCCCCGTGTTAAGGTTCAGGTCTTCCTAAGATATTGTATAGAACTGAACTGGCATTATGATTACAATCTTCAGAGACTGATTCTGAGACTGTCTCCTAGTGTAGTTATTTTTTGAAAAGTTCCTTTAAAATAGACTATACTTCTTTTGTATTCTAAATGTTGATTATGCAAGAGCTATTATAATTTTTTGCTCGATCAAGGTGTAGTAATGCACACACAAAAAAGAATTAAAATGTGAAGAACTCTGTAATAATCTATAGATCCTATTTATACATGCTTTGTCATTGTTGCATATTATTTTTGGAAATGTTCCCTAGAGATTTAAACACTTTGCAAAAGAAGAAAAAATTCACAAAGAATACAATATGTATCATACATAATCAATAAAAAGGCTTGATATATTTTTCATACTTCTTTGAAGTACTTTTAAATCCACATTGTTTTCATTGTTGTTTTAAATAATTCAGTATCTCTAGCTTAGATTGTCAAGAGAAAATTATTTTAAAAGTCTATACAAAATTGATTTAAATTTATTACATTTTATTTAGTCCTTAAAATCTTGTTTTAACATAAAGTATACAAAACATTCTCTCTTAGATGAATAGAAATTCTCATGACAATCCTTTAAAAGTACTTAAAAACACATGGCTAATATAAAATGGTGTCAAAATAGGGCACCAATTTTGAAACTAAGGAATATTTTACATTATATCTTCCAGTATTACTTCAGTGAAAATTGAAGGTGATATCAATAAATTGTATGAAGCCATGCAATTCCTCTTACTCACTATGGCCTAAATCAAAAGACTGGATGTTCTCATTTCATGTCTATTGTCTTACTCTGCTAATAATGGGTATTTTGAGGCTTAAAATGTACTTGATTAAGGGTCAGGGAGACGGCCCAGTGTAATAAGAGCTTCCATTGCAAGCGTGAGGGCCTGAGTTCAATCCCTGGTTTCACCATAAAAAAGTACTCAATTAAAAAAAATATAATATTACATCGAAACAGAAGATTGGACAATAAAGTTTTAATAGTTGAAATATTAATTCTCAACAAATTCGAGGATAGTTTATACGTAATAAGCCTACATAATTTGTAGCTCAGTATTTCTAAAAATCAGAAGTCAGTTGTATATTAGACACCATTTTAGATCTCACTTTCTGGTATCCCAAAGTCTTGACCTTATATTCTTTTATTGTCTTAAATCTACTCACTGTCTTTACAATTCAGGTTGCAATTTCTGTGCTTAATTTCCACCTACTATTTTAAAGGATTTAAAAGTCATCCTACCATTGTTTGATCTTAAAATATATTTCTTCTCAATATTGACTAAAAATATTAACTTGTATTATCTTTTTGTTTTTCAGTTTGCAAATCTTCATCTTTGTATAAGAATATAATCCTGATGTCCTAACGGCATCTACTACTATCTAAAGAGAATTTTAGATTTTTTCAAAGTTATACTGAACTCACAATTTCTAAAAGTAAACTCAGAATTTTACTCCCTGGACCATTTTTTGGTGGCAGCATCAATGCTATTTTCTTTTTAGTTGTCAACAGGCAACGTATTCAGCTAGAGACTGTACTAATCACATTACATGGCTTAGCTCATGGAGTCCCTCCAACAACCTAAGCCTCTCCATGCCTCTTCTTCTACACTGATTTTAAATGTGAGGAAATCACTGCTAAGATAGGCCCAGGAAATTGAAGAAGGCTACCAAGATTATTGCTGAGCTGAGACAGGTGAGGTCCTGAGATGTCCACTCTGTAGAATATAGAGTGGACATCTCAGGACCTCACCTATTTTCTTTATTTTGATTTTCTTTCTTTTTTATTGAGACACAAATAACAATACGACAATTTCAAAGTTGATTAATAGGACAGTTTCAATAATTAATACTTTGTACATCGTTATCTTCATAGTGTTTATCCATATTACAAGATGCAAACAGGATGTCTTGTCCAAACACTATTAATACAAACCTTTCTTCTCATTGATTTAAGCGAAAGTAGGTGTATATTCTAACTGTACTGTATATATAGGGACAGAATGGACCTTCTTTTGTATCACCTTTTTTTTGTTTAGTCATGTCAGATATGGGTATTCCATTGGCATCTAAATAGTATATGTGCTTTCTAGAATTTATAAAGAACTAGAAGTCATTAGGGACTTTATATATAAAGACCCATCCAGAAACGGGCATTCCAGATGAACACACGCTTCTCAGAGGATGAGATTAAGGAAGTGAATAACTATATGAAAAAAATGTTCCACATAACCAGCCATTCGAGAAATACAAATTAGAACAACACTGAGATACCATGTCACTCCAGAAAGAATGGCTATCATAAAGAAATCAACCAACAACAAATGTTGGAGAGGCTGTGGGGAAAAGGAATCTGTTCTCCACTGCTTGTGGGAATGTAGATTGGAGCAACCATTATGGAAATCAGTGTCCTTAATGCTAGGACTGGAAATCCCATACAAGCCAGCCATCCCCCTACTGGGAATTTTCCCACAGGAACTGAAAATGCCATATCATAGCAATATATGTGTACCTATGTTTATAGCAGCACAATTTGTGGTAGCAAAATCTAGGAAACAACCAAGGTGTACCTCACCTGAGGAATGGACAAGAAAGATGTGGTATTTTTATAGGATGGAATATTACTCAGTTATAAAGAATGGTCTCTATCTCCTCTAATTCTGCATTAAAATGTCAAGTTTGTATTTTTGCAAGTGGGAAGGAATTAAGAGATGTAAGATGCTGAGCATGATGGCGACACAAGCCTGCCTGTGATATCAGCACATAGGAAGCTGAAGCAGGAGGAGTGCCATGGATCTGAGACAAGCCTTGGCTACACAGGAAGTTCAAGGCCAATCTGGACTGCATAGGAGTCCCTGTCTCAAAAACCAATAAAAGTATAAAATGACAAAATAAAACCAAACAAGAGATGGAGTGAGAAGAGAAAGGAGGGAGGAAAAGGATGAAATAGTAATTGAGGTATTTTATACATGTGTATTTATTTGTATAATTTATACATACATAAGATATATAATTGTATCAGACTTTTATCTGAATACATTATGAGCCTCCCTTCATTGAAGAATAAGGATGTATAAATTGGCATTGTCTATACCATAATTCTGTTTTTCTTACTTCTTAGCCTCAGCAACCACCATTTGATGTAATTTTTTAATTTTATAACCTTTTCACTAAAATTCCTTCAATTCTTTAACAAGATTTCAAATCTTGGTAAATGAGCCTTCAGAATTGTTTATGCTAGATCTCATTTGCAATACTTTGATGCTGGCCATAGGTCTTATGCTATTGTATGAGTCCCTTTTTCATTTTCTAAACTTTATTAATTCAGATACCACAAATAAATGTAAAAATCTCTGTTACAAACATTGATTTTTGAAAAGAACATTCTTTTCATTTTATGTTCACTAATGTCTTTCTGGATCTGTGATTCCATACAAATATTTCTGCTGAAATAGTTCTGTTGAAATATTTACTATGCTGTATTGATGGTCAATTTGTGTCTGTCCCTTATGTTTGACAGTGAACTATAGAGATCATAAACTGCATCTTCTTCGTTTTGAATTATCTGTTCCCATCATTGGAATTTCTATCTGTTACATTCATTTACAGAGAATCAATAGTGCTTTAAGTAGGAGTTCTTTTATACTAGAGGAGATAAATATAATTAATAAATGTATGTACTTGACCTGTTAGAAGATACAAAATATATCAGAATAAAAAAAAATTACAAAGAACAAGTTTGTGGAAATAAGAGTATGGGGATCGTGACCTTTTAACTAGAATGGCTAGGATGAACAAGAACACTACAGAGCTCTGAAAAGTAGCCACATATTTAGGGGCAAGGATATTTCTAAAAATAAAACTGGTGAAGATCACCAGGACTGACTTTCTCTAGTGTTGGAACAGTAAGAATGGGACTAATTAAATAAAGCAGGTACAGAAATAATGACAGGAGAAAACAGGTATGTAAGTGTAGATAAGATAATGTTGTCTTTCAGGACTTTGTAATAACTTGGCTTTACTCTGAGAAAACTGAGTACTGATAAAGAATTCTGGAAAGAAAAGGAGTATATATCATTTAAAGGGTTTCTCCATCTTCATAAAATGCAAAATCTAAAGCATGTTAACAGAGAGAGGATAACGGCAAGAAGTAATGGGAGCTTGAAACAGATTCTGGGTGATAGGAGTAGAAACAGTGTCTGATTGTGAATATATCACAGAAGTGAATGGCTTGAAAAACTAAGGTCTGACACACCAATCCAAAGACAAAGAATCATAAAAGGATAAAAGAAATAACAAAGAACAGGGTCCCCGTAAGTCAAGTGAAAACAACACATCAAGAAAATGTCCCTTCAAATGAATTAGGTTTTTAACATTCCCCACAATCAGCTTATGCTTACTCTATTTATATGTAAGATCTTTTTTGCAAATCAATAATTGTAAAAATTTAGTTAAATGTGCACTTCATTCTAGGTTTTATGGAAAAAAGCCTGTATTGCTTTATAATCCCTGTGATCTTATATTCATATTTTTCTATTTATTTATAATGATAAATTTGGTCTTCTGAACATTGACTAATTGATCTATCCCTTCTCCTTTATTTTGATCTTTACTTTTCTATACTTTGAGTTTCTGATATAAAGGAAACCATGTGATAGTTAACGTAACATGTCTGATTTATTTTACTCACCATTGTAGTCTCAAGATGCATCCACAAATGCCTCAAATTTATCCTTTGTGCTAATGTACTCCTCTGTGGTGCGTGAATACCAGAGTTTCCTTATGTATTCTCCTGTGGATGAAGCTGTAGATCATTTCCAGGATTCAGCTACTATGTGGTGAGCTATAAGCGTAAGTATGCATGTATTGCTGTGTATCATAGATCTGACTCTTTTAGGAACACAGCTAAAGGAAGAATACCTGGAGATCAGCTGAGGCAAAGGAGAGGAGGACAGACTCATAAAAGGATAAAAGATGTGTTATGCACATGTGCCAACTCCACATGATGGAAAACATTATGTACAGAAACATGTACTAATAAAAGTGTAAAAATTAAAAACCTAAAAGATAAATTAGCCAGGCGTGGTGGCACATGCCTGTAATCCCAGCACTCGGGAGGCTGAGGCAGGAGGATTGTTGTGAGTTCGAGACCAGCCTGAGCTACAAAGTGAGCTTAAGGCCAGCCTGAACTGCATAGTGAGACCCTGTCTCAAAAAGACAAAAAACAAAAACTAAAAGATAAATTGTCTATGTATAGAGTGGATTCTAAAGGAACTTTTTTTTTTTTTTTTTTTTTTGGTCTTATTTTTACTATTTTTTGGGGGGGGGACCGAGAATCGAACTCTGGACTTCGCGCTTGCGAGGCAGGCGCTGTGCCACTGAGCTACATCCCCAGCCCTTTAAAAAAGTATTATTCTTTCCATTTCTGTGAAGAAGTTGGATAATTTTTGAAGAATAACCTTTAACTGTTCAAATAGAATAATTTCAAAATACGGTTTGAAAGCATGTTAAACATTGGATGGTAGTATCATTAAAAAAGAGAAATAGTAGTTCCTGAAGAGTTAAAATACTTGAGTTTTAAAATAGTTTCTCAAAGGTAGATAAAACAATTTTTGTATGCAATAACTTTTATCTTGCTAGCGAATATTACAAGAGATTTTATTGACAACTCCTTTATAAAAATTGAAAATTTAGGACATTAGATTTGAGGAAGCAGCAAGCTTATCCTTTGTATAATGAAGTAGAGTCTGGTAATAGTATTGTTGGTAAATTCAACTGGTAATTCAGCCTGCATATTACATGATGATACAAACTGTTTCAAAGGAGATGAATTTTATGTTGTTATTTACCTGGCTTTTCCTTAATACAACACATCACAGGATACTTAGATGTGTGATAAGTCTTATAGTGGCTTTTTAATCATTATGAATACTTAATGAAATTAAAATAAAACCTATTCCATATATTTTATGTTTACTTTTAATCCAATACACACTCTTGTTTCTCAAGGTAGTGAAATCCATATAGCAAATATAGAAATGTGAACTATGCTTTTTAATAGTAGGGATTCAAGATAGAACACAAAGATACCATTGAGTCAATAGTTTTAAGACTAAGCCTAACTGGCAAAGGACAAATAGAAGTTAATACACTTGAAGGATATATTAAAGTGTGAGTCACACACAAAGTCACTATTATCCTTCAAAAGCTTACTTGCTTTATAAAATACTCTGAAATCTTGTGACATTTAAAACAGAATGGATTCTAAGATACAAAGTATAAAAGATCTCAACATCCAATGGTAATTAGCCCAAAATAGTAAAAGCTGAAGAATAACCATTTTGCTCACTGGGAAAAATAAATTAGATTAAACTAAAGACAAATTCATGAAAGAATGGACTGCAGATAGTTTTAATTTTCTTAAGAAAGAGAGTTTAGGATTTTTGTTGAATAGAAAATTTTAATTTAAATATATTCTAATGCTCTGTATATGTCCACCAGGTCCATTTGTTCCAAGCTCTGGTTCAGTTCTGCTACTTCCTTGCTAAAAGGAAGGGGTGTAGAAAGAAAAAATCATGATGTATGTGTATAGACAGTACAGTTGGGATAGATAATGCTGTGCTTCTACATAATTCTATGAGAGGCAAGATCTGCACTAATGGTGATTGGACAGGATATTATGTCGGCTTCTAGTACTACAGTCATCCACTAGGAAAATAATTATTGAATTTTTGATATAATTCAGGTATAAAAAATAAGATAAGTAAGCAGCTACACTCTTAATTCACTGATAAGAGATATCTGCTAAAATGTGTAAATATAATATCATGTATGCACCTTGTACAATACCAAAACATTATGAAAACAGTTTGCAATGTATTAATTTATCGAATCTGTATTGTTAAGGTGTCTTGAAACTGTCTGATTGACATTTATAGTTCAATAAAATAAAAAAATAAAAATAAATAATAAATAAATAAATATATTCTAATAATTATCTTAACATCCTAAAGTGGGCTAAAGTGAGTGCAATGATTTCAATACTTATATTTAATGTACCTTTGATGTAATGATTTTCTTTTTCATATAATGATGCTTACTTCAAAAATATGCTAAAGGCAGCCAGATAGCTCAGAAGATTAAGTCACCTACTTAGGCAGGCATGGGGACTGGGGTTTGATTTATGTGCCATGCCAGCCCTGTCCCCGGGGTGCACTGAGACTGCGATTGAGACTGGGTATTGTGGTGTGCCCCTGCAATCCCAGGTCTTGGGAAATGGAAAATAGAAGATCTCTATGAGTCTGATCTGTGTAGGGAAACACTGTAGGCCCTGTATCAATACATTAGAAAATTCTAGTTTTATTAACAGAGAGGAAATACTCATGATTTTTCCTATTACTATAAAGCAGGTATCAGTAAACTATAGCATAAGACCAAATTCAACTCAATATGCCTATCTATGAATGGTGCAAAAGAGAAGCACTTTGCTTTTTGTTTATTTTTTTCAAAAAGCAAGACAGCAATATTCCAATACAATGGAAATTTCCATAAAAATGATGATTTCATAGCTCATAAATGAAGTTTTATGTGAACATACTCTGGCTTATCGGTTTATGTACTATTTATAGTTATATTCACACTGCAAGAGCAGAGGCACTCAGACCCGACAACTTATGGGCCACAAAGTCTGCATTAGTATCTATCTATCTAGCCATTTTATCAAAAAGTTTGGTGATCCAGAATAAAGCATGAAGAAATTGTTTTAATGACTATTGTATTATTTTACACTGCTAAGAAAATAAAATGGATGATAAAACACACTGGTGATTAAATGTAAACTCTTTTTTCATTAGTTTTTCTTATGAATGAAGCCTAGATTATATAACTATGAGCAGAAAATAAAAATGTGAAAGCAGCTAGCTACATAGTATTTCAAATAACCACCAATGCTCAAAGTGTAGGACAGATTTTTTTTTTAATATATTTGGTACAGGGTCTCACTATGCAGCTTGGATTTATAGTGATACTCCAAATTTCAGCCTCCCCAGTGCTGGGATTACAGGTGTGCTCCATCACATCCAGTTTCCTTGGCCAGCTCAGCACACCCTAGGGTGGTACCTGGAATCAAACCCTGTCCCTGTATTTGCCTAAGGAGGCACTTAGTCTACTGAGCTATCTTGCTAGCCCAGGTTACTTTAAATATATAAGCAGCACTGATTTCCATCTCAAAAGAGTATACGTATGTGAAGTAAGAGCATTTTAATTATATTTCTAAATTATATTATCTGGTGAATAAGATAAATATAGTAATACTTTCAAATTTTTTTTATTTTAAATATATTGTTTATTCTACAATTGCTTTATATTTATCCAATTCTTATAAACTAATGAATAAATTCAATATATTGAAACTTCAATCATCTAATCAATTTGAAACATACTTATCAACAAAGATGCATAACATGAAATATATTAGTATTCTTATTATGCTTCTTTATTTATCTTTGGGAAAAGATGATTTCTAGTCATTTCTAAAGAGTGTTCATTGCAAGGTGATGGCTCAGTAAAACAGCGCAAGGGCCTGAGTTCAATCCCTGGTACCACAAAAAAAAAAGAAAAAAAAAAAGTGCACTGTAAAAGGAACTAAACAAATAGCTGCAGGGAAAGCCTCATTTAGAATACCACAAACTTACTTCCAGTGTTTCTTTTCATGTAAGCATTTCTGTGCACTGAATGAATGGAATAAAAATCAGTAAGAATCAGATACCTCTCGTAATAAAAAAAAAATGTTCTCATAAAAGGAAAATGAAAAATTATCCAAAATCAAAAAGGATCAATTAACAGTAAATCATGCAAAACTGGGGAATTTAAAAATTAAAAGCAAAAAATAGGTTAAAATTGCTACTAAAAACTTCCCAGGATCTCATTGTAAAAATATGTATTATATCAATAGTCAGCACAGGATGGAAAGTAAGGCAGAAAACACCTGTCTAGAGCTGGTGTTACTGTTAACAACAACCACCATGAAGGGTGAGGAAAGAAGGCCATGGGTTGGGGGTACACATTTTGTACTACATTTCTCGTAGTTGCTATGCTAACTTGGGAAAATTAGTTATTAGCTCTGTTCTTCAATTTGTTAATGTATGTAATGAAATTAGGTATACGTGACTCACAGTTATTGTGAAGACCGTTATCTAGTGCATCGGGGTTTGTGTAACAAAACACTCGTCGCTGGATATTTGACAATCATAAAAGTTATCTGTCATAGTTCTGGAAGCTGGAAGGCCTAAAACCAAAATGCCATCAGAATCAGTGTCTGATGAGACCGCTCTCTTAGCTAGGGCAAAATTTCAGTGCATCCTCACCTGGTGAAGGGCAAACAGTAACACGGGGACCCTTTTGTGGGGCTTCATGAGGCTGAAACTTCTGCACCTACAACTTGATCAGCTCCCTCCCTTCTTATAATATGATCACTGTGGATGTCAGGCTTGCATGCATAAATTTAAGAAGGAAGCTTCAGGGCCCAGGGCGATGGCTCAATGGAATAAGCGCTTCCTCCTTGGCAAGCGCAAGGCCTGAGTTCAATCTCTGGTTCCTACAAGAAAAAAAAAAGAAAGGATGGTACAAACATTCAACATAGTAGTTATGTAGGAAGATGTTTTGCGAAGCATTTTGTTTGTCATTTGGCGCATAATAATTATTAAATCATAAGTACCTTTAGAAACTGGGGAAAAGTTCTGTACATTTTCTTAATACCAGAGGTTTCCAAAATTTTTAGCGGTTCTCTAAGCTTTTGATCATTTTATATACACCAACCAATAGTAGTAAAAACATAGTTAACTATCTCAGAATTTAGCCTACATTTTGGATGCTTATTAATATAATTGATTTCAAAGTAGCATTAATTTTGTGCTTGTGCTATCATCCATTTAGTAATAGTGTATTTTCCCAACCATTTTTTTACACAGTTGTTCTAGAGCATGTCATTGAGATGAGTTGCTAAATTATTTGCCCAGCAGGTAGTTTTGCAAATGTATCCACAACCTGGTTCAATGTTAACAGGTTTTGTTCTGAGTTATTTAATGAGCTTGCAAGATGTACCCTAATTGTTGGTCAGGAAACAGGGAAAGAACAAAACAGTCTTTTTTATGTAATTTGTCTTTCGATTCTTTAAAATGGATACATTACTCTATTCATAGGCAAAAGAGTCTTGGGTCAACAATTTATATATAGAGTAAATGTGTCTTTTCTTTGTAAGCATAATGGTTACTGATGGACTTTGATAAGAGAAGCTCATTTTTTTAAGTTTTATTTTTTTAATAGTAAAGGGAACTAATAGTAACTAAGAGAGTTTGTCTAGCTCCTTCATTGCAGATAAAGATGCTATGTTAAGAGCATTCTTTATTGAGAGGGACAGGCAGGATGAGAATCTTACAATCATAAACAAAACAAATATATTGAACAATACTGTTTTTATTTTTTTGTGTTTTATAGAATGATCCACAGGGTGTTCAGGGTCTCACTACTAGATGGGACTTGTAGTGACCAGCCTTTTCACAACCTCCCAAGAACTGGGATTACAGGTGTGCACCACCATGCCCAGTCTCACCCCGGAGGCTGGGCTGGCATGGTAGCCCCAAGCCCTGGGATTGAACTCCCAGCCCCTGTGCCTGCTTGCAGGCATTTTAATCCACTGAGCTATTTGGCCAGCCCTATAATACTGTTTTTAAAATTAGCTAATGTTAACATTTATAAAAAAAATAATAATACATTTTAGCTAAGTGATATTTGGGGAAATTTTTTCTCATCAGACATTTAATTTTGAAAAGATTTCCTGATCATATTAATTGTGGTAATGAATGGTATAAATGAATGTGACTAGAAATTTAATACCTGAGAGAGTTAAAATCAAATCAATTGTTTGATAATTCTAAAGCAAATGAAACAAAAAAATAGAGCATCGAATTTAAATAATTCCTTCTTATGAACTCCATGTAAGTGTAAATTATAAGACATTATAAATGCAAAAGATAGAAGCAGACATGGGTTACAAGAACTTCAATTGGACCATCAGTGAAAGTAGATTACGTTAGTCACGCCTTCAAAATTTCATCATATTTTCTTAATTTGCTTTACTTCCAAATTACTGAGAATAGAAAAACAAACTGTTTTTTGGAATTTTTATGTAAATATGTTTATATATTTTACTCTATTGAGATCAAAATTATCAAGAGAAGAGTCAAATATAATGTAGAGAACACTTCAAGTTACAATGGGCCTTGAAATAACTTTTATTTCTTTTTAGCTCCGAGTACTTGAAAGATGCAAACAAAAATATTTTATACATTATGATAATCGTGAATACTGTGTAATCATATGAATTAGCTAAATCCAGGTACTGAGGATACAGCATTTGCTATGCTCATATTTGTAGTTATCTTGTGCCTAGAAATAGCATTGCATGAGCAGCATTTATTTTCCTGTATAAAATTTATGATGTGGTAATCATTATTCTACCTTATAATTTTCTCCTTAATGCAACATGCATGTGTACTAATTTAAACAGAACTAGCTGAATCATTAGCTGTATTTAATTTTTATGGACATTTAGATCCATAAACATATCAAAGTAAGCTTAAATTTTCAAGGCAGAAGTTTTATATACCTTCTAAATAATTCCTTTTAAACATTTTGTTAGATGTTCAAAGGATCAAAAAGAAGAAACACGATACATCTATCTTTTAAAGTTCCGTTTGACTTTTCACAGAAATATAGTGAATATGTGACATGCAGTTGTAACACATTATAGTGCTGTTTTGTAGAACAAGTAAATGTGAAATCATTTCTTACATTATCATAAAAAGAAAACTGAATAGAAAAGCAAAAATACTATAGTTTTCTAACCTGAACCAAAGGTGATGCTCTCTGATTCAATATACATTGTGGGAGGCACTGTAGCCCTGGAGCCTCCATTTTCTTATGGAAAAAGGTTTCTCTTCCTGCAAAGGTGCCACATCCTGTCTTCCTGCCTCATACTCCCCCAGCGGATCACATAAGTGCCTCTAGCCTATAAGATTGCCTTAGTACGCCCGCGTCATCAGTGACGCTGACTTCCTCTCCCCGTGCTATAAAAGCCGGGTCGCTTCCTTGAATAAATGGGACTTGATCAGAATCCTGTCTTTTCTCCATTTCTCACATCTCCTGTCCTTTGTCCCCTCCTTCATTCCCCGCTCCTCTCCCAGGTGACCCTCTGGACATGACAATATATTTTCACTTTTACTTATCAATCGAATTATTTATATTACCAAAATATAATGCACAAGTATTTTATATTTGTATATATTTATAATATTTATATTATTAAAATACAATATACAAGTATTTTAATAATATAAAAATATGTAATAAACATAAAACAGATTAAGTATTGTGCACATAAACTGCACTAGAATTGACAACAATTTCTGTTGAAACTGAACTAACTTAACACTGTTCAATCTGCAGAAGCAAACATAGATTACAATGATCATACATAACATGAAAGGCAGTTCTACAACAAGAACTAATACTTTTTAGCACATATTTCATTAAAAAACAAACCCACCCAGCTATATAAGGCAAAAATGTGAAACTGTAAAAAATAATCAAAAGTTCAGAAATACAGCT
>PVKA01037177.1:5886-21307 GCA_004027165.1 Ctenomys sociabilis | reverse complement strand
AAAAAAAAAAAAAAAAAAAAAAAAAAAAAAAAACAAACTAGAAAAGAAAGTCTTCCTTAAAATGCAAATTCCCTAATTCCTTGGGGAGGCGGAGCAATGCCAGTGGACAGGCTGTATACAGGTGAAGGAGGACAGGCACAAAACCAGACCTGCCTTACCTAGTTGACCACCTCTAATCCTGAAGGGTCACAGTTGTTGAGCTCATATTAATCATCTATATTCCCAGCCCTTGGCAGGTTGCTGTATACTTTCACACTGTAATTGATTGGATCTTAACTCTATGAGGTTTCTTTTATTAAATCTTTTTGTCCTAAAAAAAATAAATAAATAAAAAATAAAATCTTTTTGTCCTTTATAATTGCATGGATCTCAATCTCAAATGCAGTGATATGTAACATACTCATTTCATATAAACAAATGGGACCCAGAGGTAAACTGCTATCTTCTAAATCTCAAGGCTAATTAGAACCCAGATTTTTATAATATTGATACAGGGTCTTGCTACACAGTTTGAGCTGGCCCAGTGCTGTTTTGTAGCCTCTTTTTCCCCAGGCTGATCTTGAACTCACAGCAGTCTTCCTGACTCAGTGCTGGGATTAAAGGCAAGACCAGTGCAGTGTGCAGCATTGGGGATGGAACTTGGGACCTTGTGCTTGTCAGGCAAGTGCTTAGCCACCAAGCTGTCTCCTAGCCCAGAATTTAGATTTCTTGACAGCTACCTCAATTACTGTTTTCCATTTTTCTTTTCTTCTTCTTCCTCTCTCTCTCTCTCTCTGAAACAAGGTCTTCTAGTGTAATTCAGGTTGGCCTTAAACTTTCTATGTGGCCCAGGCTGGCCTTCAATTTAGGGCAATCCTCCTTCCTCAGCCTTCCAATTGCTGGGATTACAGAGGTGCACAACCACGCCTTGCTTCATTTATTCTGTAGACATTTGCTAAATTCAATTTCAAGTAATACAGATACAGTCAGAGAGATTATTTTTAGAAAGTATATCTGTATACAGATATAGATTTTCTGTACATCAGTGCTATTTTGAAACATTTCTCTAAAAGGGTTCAGTGAGTACACTTCTGCTAACGCCCAGCCTTCTTTTCTATCAAACTTCAGCCAATGTCTATTACCTGGAAACCAGCTTCAAATTTGGAAATGAAAAAAGCCTTGGAGCAGTAAGGAAGACAATTACCATCAAGACTATCTACTGATACCAGAAGATTCAGAGAACCACTTGCAGCTTCTATCCCAAAGTGTATTGATTTATTTTGTCACTCTGGCAATAAGGTTTAGGAATGTAGCTCAGTAGTAGAGTGCTAGCCCTAGACTTCAGTTAGATCCACAGAACTGTAGAAGAAACAAGAAGAGAAAGGGAGAGAGAGAATGTGCTACACTAAAGCAAGGTTTAAATTCCTGTCTAATCACAGATCAGGCTGTGCACTGTTCTGCTGAGGAGCAGAGAGAGGCTTCCTGGAAGAGGTGACAGTAAATGAATCTTAGGAATTGGTGGCGAAGAACCTAGCTTGTTTTTCCTTGGAGAAGTTTCATGTGACTAGAAAAATACTAAGTCAAGGTAAACTGGATCTATGAAGTATTGTTATTATTATAATATTTTAGATAGGGTCCTTTGCTCTTGAACTCACTATGTAACCCAGATTGGCACTGAACTTACAGTGATCCTAAGGCCTCAGCCTATGGTGCTGGGATCACAGGAGTGTACCACCATGCCCAGCTACTGGTGTTCAACTGGAAAAGATACACTGGAAAAGGTACATCCCCAGCTCTTTTAAAAATTTTATCCTGGGACAAGGACTTAACACTAAGTTGGCCCAAGCTGGCCTTGAACTTGCAATTTTCCTGCCTAAGCCACCTGAATCGCTGGCAGCACAGTTGTGCGCATGTAACCTTGGCTACACATTGAGTTCTTGCAACACAAAAATGAGTAAGGTATAGGTCCTCCCTCTAAGGATAAGATTTTTACAATTTAGCTCTGAGTATGTCATATAGTTAAGAAGAGAATTGCAGAACTCTGTACAATGACCAACAGAGATAACTTTTCCAGAATCATAGTGTCCCTTACTTATTGTGGTTAATTCCAGCCATCCCCATGATAAGTGAAAATCAGCAAAGCAGCAATGTTTTATTTTAGTATTTATGTATCTTAAGGCTTTATAAACCCTTCTCACACTTATAAGCCTTGCCCCACTTTTAAAAACACTTCCAATCTTCTTATCTGTTTTCTAAACTAGTAAACCTACATGATCATAACATATGTATACTGTATGGTACTGCAAAATCCCGTGATACAGCAAGAAATCTGCAATAATTTAGATGAATATATTTTGGAAACCCATGAAACAGTGAGTCTGCGCAAGTCAAACCTCGAAATAATGAGGGGCTACTGCTCTCCTGCTGGCCAGCCCTAGGAATGCGTGTCTTTCCTTCTCTGCTTTTCCAGATGTAAATAATCTCAACATCACTTCCTGTTTGCCTACTAAGAAGAGTTTCTTACATTCTTAAAAAAACAATCTTTCTCAAATGACTTCTTCTCAGCAGAGGGTATGTATAAATATAAAGTTTATTTAGTATAGTGTTTAGAAAAATAAGTTCACATCATTTCAGAAAAACAAATAAAACACTTAATTGTCCAGGCATAAACCCCCCTTACAGTACAACATACATACTTTAGATCTCTTTGGTTGGGTAATTAAGCACAGAAATGTTCTGGGACATGCTGTGTGCCATCACCTAACAGTGCAGTAAAGACTCTGTTCCCCACCCCATGGTATACATTCTGGATAGAATTTCTGTGTAAGGCACAGTAAAACCATACTGAGTGTTATCACTGGTTGCCTCTAAACATACAGTACATGCAACGGAAGAACAGAATTTGTTGAGAACCCTGAAACCAAGATTCACATGCTATGTAATTTTGACTAATAAAATATATGATGGTAATAGTTCACTAACTTGAAATATACTAGTAAGATTCAAAATAACCATTAGGCTCTATCATCTAAGCTTTAGGAAGACTTTGAAACATCTTTTGTAAAATGCAATCCTTTTTCCCGGTTTCCTGTATTTTTTTTTATGTGAGATGATCTACTAAAACATTTTGAAGAATGAAGAACTTGTGGCTATGCACTAATGCACACTTGTCTAGGAAGCAGCAGGGAAGGCTGCTACACATGCCCGATAATCCAACTCTTAACATGCATACAAGGACACATACAGGGCAATTTAAGATCAGTGTGCAATGAAACTATAGATTTTTTAAATCTATGGCTATAACATCTACCTGCCTTTCACAACACCTGAAAGGCACTGAAATGTGTGTAATTCCAAGAGTCTTTAATATAAATATACATGAGATACGAAGCAGTACGACACAGGTGCTCTTGCTTGCTTGAGGAACAAATACACCTTCTCATCAAACAAGAGACTGTCCTTTACTGGATGTAACTAAGAGCTAAATGCCAAACTCTGGCTGATAAGAGTGCATAGATAGGCTCACACCAAAAAGTCCCACAGCCAGTAGCAGGGGTTGGGGCTTCAGGGGAATTCTTTACCCCTATTCTGATTGCTCATCAGGCATCTTTAGAGGGTCACTTGCAGCATTTTCAAGCATTGGTTTATGTTAAGAAGGATTTCCTGCCACATGAACTCCAAGGCGTCCGGGTCTGGCCCTTGGCATTGCAATATTACATTTGCAATTCTGTGCAAGGAGATCATGGGGTTTATATTATTCCATTCACATATATTTGGGCTACATACCGACTGGCCTGTATTTTACTGAAAGAAAAGAACAGTAAGTTCTTTCTCATGTGCATTGATTCTTACCTGGTATATTATGTAGCTACCTGGGATAACTGTAAAGTTATAATTACGCTATATTGGGAATATAAATGTGTTTCCTATATAATGGTGAGGTTTTTGTGCTATCTTGTTTCATGAGAATGAGGAAAGAACTCTAAATAAAAGATAGGCTTATTATATTTGTGGAAGACATATAAAACTTTCCCTGTTATATATGTAACATATATAACACTTTAAACCTTCCTATCTCCCTATTGGATGGATATTTTAAAATATTTAACAAACTCTTGATATCTGCAGCAATCAAGTAGAAATCATCATTTTCATGTAAACTACACTACAGAATCACGTAATTTACCTTGGTAACAAGATCAGCAACAACCAAAGAAAAAACAAGTTGTATAATATTGTAAAATGGAACAGAACTCAAAAACACCTGATTCTGTAAAAACAAAGCAAAATAAAACGTAGTTTCAGCAGTTTAGGAACGTTCACCAATTCCATAAAAACTGGATGTAAGTTCTTTATCAAAACAATGGAATAGGGATTCTTCATAGGGCTCTTTACTTGTGCCTGCAAACTGCATCTGCAGTAACAGCAAAGGTTAATTAAGTACTCTATGGCCCTTGTTCAACACACACTGACATGCGTGTGGAGATCCAGAATGGACCTTTTGTTCTCATCATAAAGAAAGATGCTACATTTTTGCACATATCATTTTCTCACTTCTGGCTGTTCAGAGAACACAGAGTAACTTTACTCACTATGAAAATGTATTTGTATTTCAGGGTCCTGATAAAAACTATAAACACAATTCACAACATCATCGAACAAGCTTCTTACAGAAACCAGAAGATTGCTTTTGAAGACATGATGAGATAGTGCAAACAAAGTCATATGCCACTGTATCTCACGAAATGCAAAAGGCTAAGTGAAGTTCGCACAGGACAGAATTTTGCTCAATAGCACAGACACGTTAGTTCTTTACTTTAAATGGCTGTCATAGCCTACAGAGTTGATTTTATATTGTCTTCTATAATTTAATTGCTGTTATTTTCATTACGATGAAAAACATCGGTGATAATTAGCTATTTATCCTTTTGCACGAGAAACATCAGAGATATTTAGTAAAACTTAAGTTCTCTAGATGTAATTCTGTGGTGAGATTAACCCTGCTCGATAGTAGAAAAGAACCATCAGTGCTTCTGCAGAAACATCTGTATCTTACTAATAAAAAGGCCACAAGTTTAAAAGGCACATAGAAGAGTATATAAAACACATTTAAAAGAATCAGAGTTGCTAAATAAAGAACAAAGATGTGAAAAAAAGTACCAAAATTCCAATCTTGGGAGTTAGAATTCCTGTTTCAGTGTTATTAATATTGACCATAATAGACTCCTGATAAAAGTCACTGCTTTTAAAATCCTACAAAAAGTAAAACTTTATTGGAAACAATGTTCACTTCCTGTTCAAACAATAAAAATAAATTAAACAGTAAGAAAACATTTTTCTTTGTAGCTCATAGCGCCCGAAGTATAAGAGAAACATACACAGTATAAATAAAATTCACTGTACTTACTCAAATCTTGCTTATAGGACTGAGATATTTACATTCACACTGAAGTTTGTTTCGGTTTTTAGTGGAGTTTCAAACTTCCTCAGCTACACTGAACTAGCAATCACATCTGGAAATGTGTACAAACTTAAACCAAGACTTTCTCAAAAATGCTCAAATAGGTGTGTCTGTATGCATATACATACATTTATATATATTAAGCTACTCAACTTCAAAAAAATGCACCCTTACAACAGTTTGGGATACCATTTCTGTTTCTTATCAATGCCCATGTAATAAAAGTAAACAAAAACAATTGCATTGCTTCTAACCATCTGCAACTATATTTAATTTTCTATGTTAGATGTAATTTTTAATTTAAAAAACTTATCAAGTTCCATTTGACCTTAAAATTATACTTGGACTTGACCTATTTCAACTTGTTCCCTTGCCTCCATTGAAGAGAACATGATAAGTGAACGAAAAGTTTTGATAATGCAATTCTACTGTGATCTTCATGCAGATCAATGTTAAGTCTCTTGAATGCGTGTACTCAAAAAGTAGTGTGTTTTCCTTTAAATGGAAAATGCTTTATGTCTCTGGGGCCACATGAAAAGATTTGCTGCTGATGTCAAAAGCAAAAAGGAAGGGGGAGTGTAGGAAATAAAAGTTTATAAGTCTTGCATATCTTCATCCAACTGGACAGTTTGGAGCTTGGCTAGCTCTTTTTTGTCTGTCTCTAGGTCTTCACAGACTGTCTCAACCATGCCATCTAGGACATACTTGGATTTGGAGTCTAGCATCAGAAGGCTGCTCGTTGCTTTGCTCTCAGAATTCTGTAAGAAATTCTCCTTTATGTTAGCCACGGATTGCAGAACCAATCGGTGTTCTCTGACAAAATCCTGGTGAACTGCAGGGGTGGTCGCGTGACCTACCTGGTCTTCAGCTGGAGGAACTATTTCCCCAAGGGCAGCCTGAGACATAGGGACTGACAGTAGGTCTTGACCAGTAATAAGGGAGCAGTTCTGAAGTGTTGCATAGTTAGTGTTGCCTACAGAGGTCACAGTAGATTTGCTTGCCACAGGTGCAGACATTGGCTGGCTATCAGCAATGTCATGGTTCAGCTCAGTGGGATTTAGCAGAGTAGGGGCAGTCAGGGAAAAATTGTGAGTTGGGGATACATTAACTAATGAGGAGGCTAGTGGATGGAGGCCATTCCCTGGGATATTTTCAGAAGACAGGTTTGCATTTACTTGTGCATTCTGATTGACAGGCATCAACTGAGAAAACACCAGGCTCCTCTCCAAGCCCTCCTGTTTCACAGATCCTACAGTCTGGCCTGAATTAGGAACAGTATATACCACTGCACTGGGAGCAAGAGAGTTCAAGAACACCTTTCCTTGCTGGATTGTGGCAGACTCACTTGTAAATGTGCTCCCATCTGAAGTGCTTGAATTTACTGAAATATTACCTAGAAAAAAGTAAAGTATCAATTAGCACTGATGGAGGTGATAAAAGTAAAAATTACTTCGTTACACACAGATTTTTCCCCCCTTAGGTACAGTATCAATGGAGAAGTAACACTTCCAAACAATAATTCCAACATTTTTTATTTTCTGTACTGGGAATTGAATCCAGGACCTTAGCACTAATCTACATCTCTGGTCCCTTTTTATTCTGAGACAGAGTCTCACTAAGTTGCCCAGGCTGGTCTTGAATGTATGATCCTCCTGCCTTAGACTTCTAAATACCTGGGGTTATAAATGTATACCACCATGCCTCAGTAGCCGAATGATAAATATTTGCAGTGCTGGGGAATGAACTCAAGGACTTGTGTATTCTAAGAAAGTGTTCTAACACTAAACTACATCTTTAGCTTAGAACAGCTATATTTTAAACAAATTTTTTTTTTGAGACAGGGTCTCACAATGGGGTTCTGACTGGTCTTGAACTCACTGTGTTGAACTTGCAGAAATCCTCCAGCTCCAAACTCAGAGCACTGGGATCACAGGTGCCTGCCACCACACCTGGCTTAACAGAGCTGTAGTTTTAACTTTCCAATAAATTCTGATGACAAAATGGAAGTGAAAACTACTGGTTTGGAAATCAAGTATGAAAAAAAAATAGCTCACGTTCTGATTTCTGTTAAGTATTTGGTTCATTATTACCAACTTGATAGTTCTTAATTAGTGGCTAGATATTGCTAGTGCTACCAGTTAGAACTAGAAAATATAAATGCAAAGTAGAAAGCCTTTTGTTCAGGATTGCTCGGTAACATACAACATGAATGGAAAGGTACAACATGCCACAGAAAACGAGTTTCCCTGAGGCTTAAAAGTTAACCACATAAACTTGTAGAGACAAGTTTCAAACTTTCACCAAACTAGCCCTAAAATAATGTCGAGTCAATACAACCTTCAAAGGTCTTTTTTTTCTGACCCAGTTCTGAATTTTCAGGGTGATAGTGGTAGGAAGAATTAGTAACACCAAAATGTGCTTTTTAAAATGCAGGCTAACATAAAGGACCATAGCTAATGTTTTTCTAAAAGGTTTGTATCTTTTGAAGCTCTTGCTATAATGATCTATTGAGGCTGGAAGCAGAAGAAGAAACACAAGTGGAAAGCTGAGATGTTCAAATTGGGTAACTCAGACTGCAGAGGAGTTAGATCCTCCCCCCAATACACTGATCTCTGTTTTGAGTCTTCACACACACAAGCAGAGTGAAATGATGGCAATTAGATGAGCCAAACTCTAAATATTGCCACTGATGGGAGAAGGCTTAAGGAATATTTTGCTACACAACTCACAGGGGCTATTTACCTCGACTTTAAATGGTCTTACTGTTTGGCACAACAGCCCAGGGTTAAATTGAGTAATCACCTACAGCATATCCTTTCTCCAAGTACTAGAATAATGGTGATCAGGTTACCACCTAAATTGATTAATATGTTCTACTAGGCTGTTCATGCATTTGGAGCATTTTAAAGCACCTTAATGCAAAGGAATGTTTCTAAATGAGAAAAGAAAATCACTGTATTTGAATTCCTTTTACACACGGAACTACTAGGGAGTATTCACCACAGAAACACTGGTTGTTAAGAAAAGCATTTCTAGGTTGGGTTAAGCTATTCCTAAACACAACATAAATTTGTGTGTAAGCCAGCCATACAAAAATGACAAAAACAACTCCTTTTACTTGAAAATATTTGGTTTTAATGTAAGTATGCTTTAAAATTCTTATGGGCTGCTATATTTTAGCAAAGAAACATCTGCAATTGGTGTTTCTTTTGTTCTATGTGCTTGTAAAGTTGTTTATCAGTATATTTGCAAACAAAATGGTTATTTTTAATAACTCCATAAATAATATTCCATATGCAACATTTTCCCAATGGCTATTGAATAAAAGGAAAATAATTCTTCTGTATGTGTAGAAATTATAACATATAAATGGGGAAAAGTAGATGTGATCTAAAAGATGACAAGTGAAATCGCAATAGAGTTATACATTGAACAGTAATTTTAAAAATCAGTTTAAGAATTCAACTTAAAGGTGAAAACTTTGTAGTGATGACAAGGGAAAAAAATCTAATTTTCTCAGATAATAAAATGAGTAAAAGATGTAGATGTTCTATTATTTTAAATACAAATTCCAGTTATAGAAAAACAAGTCTACCTTGTCTAGACATTTTAAAGAAGGCTTGGCATACATTTGTGAGAAAGGTCAAATCCCCAAAATGCTTTATTGTGAACTATAACACACAACTACTCTAGAGGAATGCTGCTTATTGGACCCATCTGGTGAAATTTATGCATTCAATTCTAAGGACTGGCAACCTTGTCATTTGCACTTAGCTATTTTAACAAAAATGCCAGTTTTGTTTCTCTTAACTGTCCCATTTAGAAAATTAGCTATTAGTTCCTAATAATCTTCTATGGTCGCATTTTGCTAGATTACAAATAAAACATACTTTGCTTTTGTCCTCCTCAATGTGTATACTCATACTTTCTGCTTAGATTTGTTGTCTATAAACATTACTTGCTGGTTAGAAATTTCCCTAAAGAAGGAAAAGAGACTAGATACATATTAAGTTACTATAAAACCAAGTACTGTGGGTTTCGTATTTTTGCCCTGTATCACTACGCTTATCTCTTTTATACAGCCTGGAACAAAGTACTGAATAATAGTACACTGCGAGATTATTGTATTATATTGCCATTCTGCTGAAACTCAGACAGACTTACAGAATGAAATTCACAAGGATTTCTCCCACTAATGCCTCCAATAAGCTGAAGTAGGCCATAGTCATGGAAACAACAGAGTCAGGCATAATTTTTTTTCTTTCTTGTAAGCTATCCTTACAGAAAGCAGACCTTTCAGGCCAACAATTACTTAAGTTTGCTGTAGTAAAAAATCTGGACTTTTATATTTGCTTCTAAGACATCAAATACATGTCTCTATCTCCCATTCCTAAACTTAAGGGACTCCTATGGCACTGCATTTTCTATTTCTATATAAAGTGACCAGCCTTGCTTAAACACAGCAAAAATCCTCAGACACATTAGCCTCAGTTTTCCAAAGTTCAAATTAGTGCTTAGCAGATTTCTATTAATAAATTCACCAATATACCCAATATGGCTTCAAGGTATCTTCATAAATAAACCCATGTTTTAGAGGTAAATACAAATCCAAAGTACACAACCTATTACATATCCTTCTGAATTTAAGTCTTCATTTTAAATATAAGAGGAAAAGGCTTCAAATAAAATCATTTGTTTTTTTGGGAGGGTACCAGGAATAGAACTCAGGACCTTGCACAGCAGGCACTGTGCTATTGAGCTATCTCCCTGGCCCTCATTTTTTTTTTAAGCTTGTTCTCTTAGAGCTTTTTTTTGTCAAATAAATAATGCTTTGGCTGGGGAGCTGGCTCAATGGAATAAGCGCTTCTCTGTCAAGCGCAAGGGCCTGAGTTCAATCCCTGGTTCGGCAAAAAGAAAAAATAAATAAATAAATAAAGCTTTACTAATAGCTTAATTTTCTGTTCTTAGCAATTTTATTAATTTTTAAGTGTCAGGTTGTGGGTTATTTTGTAAGCATGGATTGGCTTATCGTATTTATATAACAGTAGATTTGGCAAGGTGCTTTCCATTCATTTGTGAAGATAAAAGCCCACGCACATGGTATGAGAGAATGATGGAAGCTGGGTACAACACGGGTGTCAAGGACACTCTCATCAAGGATATCGTGCAGCTGTGGCTGCCGATGAGATACCTGGACAGCAGCATCAATCTAAAGCTCTTACTAAATGCATCCTATAAAGCAGCTTATGGTATGAAATGAGGCTTTTACCTTGTGATGCTGCCACTGAGACAGGAGGCAGCTGCAGTGGAGAAAATCCAATGCTCCCATTAAGGAACTGACCATTTGCTCCGGAATTAGGGATCTGGACAATGCCATACTGGTTAATTTGCACTGGTGTAGTAAAAGTCACTACAGGGCCTCCATCCTGAGATGCCACTGTTTGAATGCCTTCTCTTTTTACTTCAGTGCTGGGTATCAGTCCTGGGAATGACACACTGGGGCTGTAGGAGGTGGTGGCTGCTGAGTTAGCAGTAGAACTCTGCAGGACCTTGAATTCCTTCACATCCTGGGAGGCAGACCCCAACATGTCAGTCATGGCTACGCCATTGCTCACAATGTTGGAAGACATTTTTGGTGGATTCAGTGACACTGTCTGTGCATTCCCTACATTTAATCCATTAAGGATAACTCCATTGGGTCCCTGAATAAAAGAATTACCATTAAGGAAGACAGGTGAAGTACTTGCAGGAACCAAGCTTCCATTCAACAGAACTCCGGAAGAGCTTAAGGGTAGCTTAGTATTTCCAATTTGCGGCATATACACTGGTTCCATGTGGCTGGAAAGGCTGAGATTGGCGACACCATCAGATGAACCAGAGAGTGGGTGAGGAGACAAATCCTCGTGTCCCTTGCTGGATTCATCTTCAGTGCTGGGATTGCCATCTGACTCACTGTAATGGGGGAAACCAAGACATTCAGAAGGTCAAGGAGATGACATTCCACACAGGGCCATTTGTTCAGAAGACAGCTTCTAAATCCATTAAAAGCAGTATTTAAGGAAAGCACAGCAGGATGTCTGCTAGCCTTATTTAAGCTGAGGCCCATCAGCAGGCTCTAAAGATGACCTCTCAGATCCTAATCATTTTTAAATAACAATAAATTCAGGGAAAGGCCAATGATCCGGAAGATAAAAATTCAGCAAACAGGACTTACAGGAGAATAGTATATTTTCCTTTTTACAGCAGTGCTGTGCTTTTCTTTACTGTTTAAAAACCGGAAGATAAAAATTCAGCAAACAGGACTTACAGGAGAATAGTATATTTTCCTTTTTACAGCAGTGCTGTGCTTTTCTTTACTGTTTAAATGTACCACTATTGGGCAGAAGAGATGGCTCAGTGGAATAAGCTTATATCACAAGTTTTCCTGTTCAGGAGTTCAATTTCCTACTGCCCAACTAATTCAGACTAGTGTTGCTTTAGAGGTTGGGAACTGCCAAATGAGCAGGAGGTGTGAAATATTCAACTGTATTTGCCAGTTCTATTTTCTCATCTGTTTCCAAACTTCTATTCTGACAGACAACTCTCATTCAAAAAGTGGGTGCCCTTGTAGGAACTTTAACCCTAGTAGGCTTTTGTACAGTTGCCTCCAAAGGCATATATTTAACAAAACTATGCAGTGCCTGGAAGGTGAGGGTGTGTGGGAGTCACTGGGTCTCATAAACATCAGAATCCTTCCCAGGGTCCACAGACAAGACTGTGCTCCTCTGCTCCCCGACTTTGGCAGAGAGGAGTGGGGGGTTCTTCCCATTTGCTCTGAGAATGGGCGAAGAAGCAGGATAGAGGCAGTTTGGATGTATAGTGAGACTTGGCCCAGTGAAGGATCCAACTCTGCAGTGGCCCGCGGTCTGTTCGCTTTCAAGCCTAGGGAGGGGATTACCCCGGCTTTGGACTGCGGGGCCAGGAGCGCAGAAAGCGCTTTGATTTATGAGCTGAGGCTGAGCTGCCGTCGCCGTCTGTGAGGGTGACTCACCAGGGGTGCGGGTGGGAGGCAGATCCGGAGAGGGGCCTACACTAGGCAACTGTGTGTGTACGCGCGCGCGTGGTTAATGGGGAGGGGGTGAAGGCAGTGTGGTGCGGGGGGCGGGGAGTCCACCGCGCAGGCTAGGGCGAGGAGCCTGCAGGAAGGCAGCTGGCCTGTGCCTGTGCGCGGTGGCCGCTCCCTGCTCTTTTGGCCCAGCTGGGCCGATTCTGCCCGCTCCGGGAGATCCGCGGCCTCCAGCGGGCGCGGGGCAGGTGGCGGGGCCTGGCCTAAGCTCCGCAGGTCTGCGGGAGGGCTCTCGCTCATCCGGGACGCGTTTTGTTTTGGTTACCCGAAGCCGGGGTCGCGGGCGTTGGCGCAGGGGTCACCTCCACCTGGCCCGCGGGCGTCTCCCGGTCGCCCGCGCAGGACGCTCGGACTCTTCCTTACCAGTTTCCCAGGGCCGCACGTCTTTAGGCGACCTTCCCCTTACTTTACCTCGTCTAACTACACACACAACACACACACTCCGAAGGACACAAAAGAGGTGGAAGTCCTGGTATTTTCTACCGAAGAGGGGAAAACCCTGTCCGTTCAACAGTCCCAGCCCAACAGGGTAGGAGACGCGGGGGGTGCACTCTTCAGCGCCCCTAGCTCCCATGCGGTCCCCTCCAGGCAAGCGGTCCCCCCCCCCCCGGGAGGCGGACGCGCCAGCTAGGGGCCCCCGGAGCGGCCTTCGGGCCCTGTTACCCCGCGGCGCTGAAACCCGATCCAAACCTGTTCAGAATCAGGTTTCAAAACACGGCGGAGCAGAGCCGCGCAGGCACCCCACGTTGCTGCAGCCGCGAAGAACCCGCGGCGGGCAGGGTGAATGATTAACTCTGTCACATCGAAACCTCGACGTCCCCAGACCCACTCGCGGCCACTAGTGCCCTACGGATGCCCTCTGCCCGCCGGAGCGGCCCCGGGCGACCTCCACGCGGGGCAGGCTCAGGGTGCAAGGAGCAGCCGGACCCGCGGATCGGAGAGCCCGGGGACGCCCCGTGCGCTCCCCGCCCGCCGCGCGTGGCAACTTCGGCACGGCGCGAGGGGGTGGGCAGCCGGGCGGCGCGGTGGTGGGGGCGGGGACTGCGCTCCTGGCCCGGCCCGGCCCGAGAAAGTTCTGGGGGCCGCGGGGGAGGGGAGGGGCGGCGCGGCGCGGCGCGGCGGGGGGCGGGAGAGGTGGGCAGCCGGCGGGCGGTGGGGAAGGTAAGCGCCATGTTTGCAGCGCCCGGAGCAGAAGAAAGCGGGGAAGGGGGTGGGGAACGCGGGGGAGGAGGGGGGAGGAGGAGGAGGAGGAGGTGGTGGAAAGTTGGCGCTCACCTTTTGGACTGGGTCTCCGAGGGGTTCCGGTCGCGCTGCCGGCGGTTCTTGAACCAGTTGCTGACCTGGGTGAGGGACAGGCCGGTGATCTTGGCCAGGTGCCGCTTCTCGGCGGGCGAAGGGTAGCGATTCTGTTTGTAAAGCTCCTTGAGCGCGTTGCGCGACTTCTCCTTGAAACAATACACCGTCTCCTCGCCGTCCCAGATGGTGCGGGGCAGCGGGAAT
Source organism: Ctenomys sociabilis (assembly GCA_004027165.1). NCBI lineage: Eukaryota > Metazoa > Chordata > Mammalia > Rodentia > Ctenomyidae > Ctenomys > Ctenomys sociabilis. The sequence continues at coordinate 7,262 of PVKA01037177.1, read as the reverse complement.
TTCCTGCGCAGCCGGTACTTGTCCACGGCGCCCAGCGGCCGGCCGCGCGCGCGCTCGGCCTCGGTGTAGCGCGCCTTGTACCAGAGCTGCTGCAGCAGCGGGTGGTTGGCCGACTCGAAGCTGTGGCTCTCGAGGATGCTGTACAGCTCGGGGTAGATGCCCTGGTGGAAGGCCACGAGCGCCCGCGCCTTCAGCAGGCTCTCGTTGCCACGTAGCAGGTCGCTCTGGGGCAGGGACCATAGGAACCGGGCCAGGCGGTCCAGGTTGCCCCCCTGCTGCAGCGCCTCGCACACGCAGGCGACGTGGTCCGGCGAGAAGGCCAGCGGGGTCCGCGCGGCGGCGGCGCGGTGCCCGCCCAGAAGTTCCGAGTGTAGTCGGACCGGCTCCGCCGCCGTCCCTTCCTCGCGGCCCGCGCCGGCCGCCGCTTCCCCCGGCTCCAGGGGGAATGGAGCTGGAGTCGGGGGGCTCAGCCCCGCCGCCGCGCCCCCCGCCACCTCGCGCTGCGCCTCCTGCCCTTCCGAGGCGCTTTCCATCCCATTCTCCTGCTTGATGTCCGCCGCGCTCGCGATCTGCCCGGTGGGGGAGGAAGAGGACATTTTTTGTTGTTTATTTTCCTCCCTCCCTCACTCCCTCGCACTCTTTTTCTCTTTCTTTCCCCCTCTCTTACTCCTCCTTCTTCGTCTCCCTTCCCCCTCCCCCCCTCCGGAAAGCCCACTCCCTCCCTCCTGGTTTCGGCTGGATCTGGCCGATCAGGTTTCCCCCCGGCCACGCAGTCACCATTAAGATAGCTGCTAGAGCAAAGTAGTGTAAACGGATAGCTGCTTTCTGCCGTTCCCCCAACGTGACTCCTCCGGTTGCTGCATACTATATGGCACTGGCGGCCCGGCCGGCTCGGCCGCGCCACCTCATTGGCTATTTCGCTTTCCGAGGGAGGAGGAGACATCGTGTCTATCCCTGTCGATCACCGCCACCCACTCCACCCCCGCCCTTTCCTCTCCCCCTGACCCCAGGCACCTATACCTGAAGGGAAACTCCAACATTCTTTTCAGGCCACGCTCCCTGGCCGGCAGTTACCTAATGTGCCTTGAAAACTGGACGACTCTTTCAAAGAAAGGTCCTTTGATTCCAGAGGGAATATGAATTCTGTGGCCTACAGGTCTGCATGGTACGTTCTCAATAAGAGGGCCACTCTCAACATTTATGTGACAGAATTTCAGAGGACAATTTCGAAGCTGCCTAGTAACTACCTCACCCAACCCTCGCTCCCCTGTAGGATGTCTTTATTGAGGATTTATAGTAACAGGGGTCAAGGAAAGAATGGCACTGGAGGATGTAATAAGGGATGAGCATTTACAGTAAACTAAAATTCCAAAGGG
>PVKA01037176.1:0-21208 GCA_004027165.1 Ctenomys sociabilis | reverse complement strand
GGCATAAGCTGCACGATACTAATCAGCTTTTCTTCTGGATGGTTAACAACCTAAGATCACAAGTCAGAGTTGGAGAAATAGAAGAGCCACAAGGCCCGCCAACATTTTGGCCCTAGCCTTTCAAGGTCAGCGAAGACTCAGGGCATAGGAAAACCTGTACTGCAATATCATGGGACTCAGGTGAGCTCCAAATTTTCTGTTACTGGTTTACAAATCACTACTGATTTAAAATTTTAGAACAGTGAAAATAGATCAGTGTTACTTCTCCTGGGGTTTGAATTCCTTGTTCAAATTCTCTTTTTAGGGCCTCAGATATGGAAATTAGGGGTTTGGCTTGGCTATGACTCTCCTTACCTCATACATCTTTGATTAATCTTAGTTCCTGGGGCCGGGAAGATTGCTCAGTAGAATAAGCACTTGCCTGACAAGTGCAGGGGCCTGAGTTCAATCCTTGGTTTGACAAAAAAACAAACTTAGTTCCTTGTAGGTGTAGGGTAGTGATCTTCACTCTTTTAGTTCGGGAAGGCCCAGGGTACCCGTATGTGCATAGAGCAGCTTACAATCCTTACCTCTTCATATTTTAAATTCATAAACACCATCATCCCTTTTAAAACTCACTAAATTGGATCAGGGTATTTTTGTTCATTTAGATAATTTCATCACAGTGGAACAGCCTTTCATAACCATAACTTCTTCTTACACTCAAAGGGAGAGAAGTGTGTTAGGGGTGCAAATCAGGACATACAATTTTGTAAGCTATCTTACTGTCATTTTTTATACTTATCTACCTATGTTCCTAGAATTCTTATACTTATGCTGTTACCTATTGGAGGCAAGGGAGTCACTCACTGGAAATTCTGAAAATGTGAATTTGACATCTCTGATATAAGCAAACATAAACTAAGATAGACATCTGCTGAGGGTTGCCCCTCCACTTGAGATCTTCTAAAACAAATTCTTTTAAAAACATGTCAAACTTAAAAAGAGTAGGATATAAAAAATTGTAGTTACAAAAGAAATTGAGAACACTTCAGCTACCACACTTGAACATTAAAAATTCATGTTAAGTAGAATTTTTAAATACAAGAAGAACATTAAAAAAGATTCTGCATGTCTACAAAAATCAAAAGTCTGCAGTACAACAGAGTCATGTAGAAGCTAATCTCAGAAGTGACCTACCATTGCTTTTGCAAACTACCACTAAGTCACAACAGCCACACTTGATAGCATGTAGAATGGCTGGGAAAAACATCTCCAGTACCTGCTTGCTTTTGTCTGTTTTAGTTAAAATAAAGATATCTGATAAGGAATTAGAGACTTCCATACCTGCTATCTGTCGCTGAAGTTAGATGCTGTCTATGAAGAGGAAAATATAAGATGTTAAAAGGGAGTTAAACAAATATTTCCTTTGGTCAGAACATCACCCATTTGACTGATAATCACATTAAAGACTAGATAGTTCATAGAAAAAAAGACCAAAGAGATAGACTAAATACATAGCTAGTCAAAGAGCTAAGTCACTTTGTACATCAATATCAACAGGTCCCTGGTGATCTATTACAGCAATGAATTTTATGCATTTATGCAAAAATATTTATGCACTGGTACCATAGATCTGTTTCCCTAGCATGAAAGACTGCAGAGCATGGTGAGTCTTATGGATGTTGTTAATTATCTTCTAGTCTTACAAAAATATGACTGAACAGCAATTGTCAGTTGGTTCAGCTATTGAAATACAGAAATGCATGAAACATTACTTGATTAAGGAATTTGTGTAATTCCATCCCTTAGTATTAAATAGAGTACATTATTGTACTGAAAACAAAATTAGACAGATTAAAGGTCTCTTTTTATTCCCACACTTTATGATTCCCACCTAAATGATGATTTTCTTTATGAATGGGGACCTCTTCAAAAACTTCTATTTTTTTATAAACACTTTTTGTTCTATGGTAAGTAGATGTGAAGAAGATTATACATAGAAAGCATAAAAATTAAACAGATTGGGGCCAATCGACTCAGGTTGTGCATCTGCCCCCTCTAGGACAGAAGCTTTCTTTCTCCCAATAAACATTTTCTGCTTTTAAAAAGTAGAATTAAACAGATGGGAAACTATGTAGAACTCTAAAGAGAAAATATGATAGACATGAAAATATTGAAAGAGGGGCTCAATAGAATAAGCACTTGCCTGGCAAGAACAAGGGCCTCAGTTCAATACCTGGTTCTGCAAAAAAAAAAAAATAATAATAGTAAAATAAATAAATAAATAAATAAAATTGAAAGACATTATTCCTTTCTGAATAGGCAAAACAGTATTTTTAAAATTGCTATACCACCAAAAATGGCTATACATATTTAATGAATTCCTAATCAAAATACCAACAACATTCCTCACAGAGGTGTATCTAGAACCAGAAAACATCCAGAATTACAAAAGCAATCCTGAACAAGAGCAAAGCAGGAAACATCACGATACATCCCAGATTCCAAGTTGTATTAGAAACCTCCTGTGATAATAGAAAAAAAAAAAAAAAAAAATCAAAAGTTGTTACGGCACTCAATCAGACACGTGGATCAACAAAACAGAATAAAGGCCACAGAAATAACTCCAGGCAATTTCTGCCATCTGATCTTTGACAAAGGGGCCAAAAACACATTCTAGAAAAAAGATTGCCTCTCTAACAACTGGTGCTGAGAAAATTGGCTATACACATGCAGAAGACTGACTTTAGTTCCCTCTTATCATACACTACTGTGATGTCTAAACTGATCAAAAGTGTAAATTTTAAAACAAAAACATCTAATCTGCTGTAAAACACAAAAGATAAAACTGTTGCCCATAATGGCATAGGCAAGACTTTGTGAACAGAGGTCAGCATGGATAAGATAAAACATCAGAACCAATAAATTGGCTGATATGTAAATAAAAACGCTATGCACAACACAGGTAAGAAATAATAGAATTATATAGCGATCTTAAAATTAGACCCACCAAAATAAATGACTTAACCAAAGGATAGGAAATAGAAGTGATGAAAGAAAGAAAGAAGAAATACTGTGAGTATATAGGGAGAAAGAAGTCTTCTGTATCATTGGTGGGAATACAAACTAGTATAGCCACTATGGAAATTATTTTTAATTGGTTATTTATTTATTTATTTGGTATAGGTTCTTGCTGCACAGCTCAGACTGATAATGGTCTTCTGGTCTCAGCCTCCCAGCATGGTAATGGTGCGCCACCACCCCTAGTTTCCTGGTGGTCCACATTGCATGCTTAGGGATACAGGGCCAGCATAGCATGCAGAACCAGCGATGGAACCTAGGACTTTATGCTTGCCAGGCAGGTGCTTAGACCCCCAAGCTGTCTCCTTGGCTCCTGGACATTATTAATGATATTCTTCCAAAAACTAAAATTAGATGTTTTCTTTGACCAAATTATTGTCCATCTTGTTATCTTCCCCAGTTTTAGTGACATTATAGTTTCAATGATACTTTCATACAAGTATTTGTAACAGGAATAACAGTCGTAGCAGCTGAATCTTTAAAGTAGCCAGTATGTCCAAAAACACATAAATGGGTAAAGAAAATATGGCACTTATGCTCTATGCAATACAGCTTTCTAACAAAAGGTTAAACCTTGTTTGTTTGAAAGAAAATAGACCCACCTTGAGATAATAATATTAAGTGAAATAAAACAGAGATGCAAGCTTAAATATCACATTATTTCTCTTACATGAGAAAGCCACAGTACAAAAGAGCAAAATGAAAACTAGATAGTAGGCATGGAGGAATTAGACTTTGCTCAAATGTCCTCCATTCTTTGACCTCTTTCCCATTTGAGCAAAGTGTAGTATTCCATAGTGCATAAGTGCCATATTTTCTTTATCCATTTATCAAATCATCTTTAAAAAAAGATAGGTATACAGCTACATTCTCTTTATTCAATGAATAGAGGCATCTGCTCTAATAGTGTTTATAAATAGAATATCATGTCTGCACTTTGTAAAACAAATAACCATTAAAAAAACAATATGCAATATATTAATTATTGAATCTGTTCCACTAAATTGATTTGAAACTTCCTCATTGCTATTTGTTCTTAAATGAAATTATGGAAAAAAATTAAATTTTAAGAAAAGAGAATGGAGGAAATGGGTAGAGAAATCAGGGGTTGTGGACAACAAAATAATTAGGTGTGTGTTCTGGTGCCCCTGCTCCATGCCCCTGCTCCACAAGGGATGCAACCACATGCTCACATATGTACTTCTTTATTTAGAATAAATGTTCAGAGTGAGTCTGGGTAGATTTAAGAGCCATTAATTTCAGAGTAGCATAGGTTTCTTACATGTATTAGTGGTGGAAGTGTTTCTGCAATGATTTTGAAGATGTTGTGTATTTTAATTTCTGTTTCACTGAGTTTATCTCTTTCTGAGGACAGATTCTAAAAAGAGGGAACTGTTAATTACCAAACCATATAAAGGGCTTGTTGAACAGCACAAATGTGGAAAGTGTGTAAATAAGGGTCTTTTTCAGAGCAGTGTACAGATACAACAGCTCAAGTATTTCCGGCCTTCCTAACTTGTGCCCTAGTGCTAGGAGACCATGCGTATGTGGCTAATGAATAGTGATGTGGGTAGCTTACCTGTAGTGTGCTGACCCCGTGCACAAGGAGGATTCTGTGGGTCCTTTCAGTTCCCCAACACTATGTCATTTCAGCATGCACCACCTCTCTGCAAGTCTCAAGCTTTATACTATATCAAATGTTTTCCAGAAGCAGTGGAACTTTTCTATTACCAGGTGTCTCTTCAAGTGAAAGGACTGTTTAAGGATTAAATTTTTCAGTGTTTCTTGAGTTAAAATTCAATCAACATAAAACTAAATGTTTACAGGTGACAAATTCCATAGCTTTTTGCACCTTCTGAGTGTTATGAGGCCACTACCATCACATCAATTTCATCGCATAACATTCTCACTCAAGCCAATTTATGTTTGCAATTCCTGTGTTCCAAACCCTGACAACCATCAGTCTGCCTCTGTCCTTAAACACTGACCTGGATTACGTATTTCATACACATGGAAAAATGGAATATGTGACTATTTATACTTTGCCTCTTTTACTCAGCATAATGTATTTGAGGGATACTGACTTTCTGGTCCAGTACTTGGGAATGATCAGTGATTAAAGCAAATGCACATTAAATCTTTAGCATTTGATAATGTAGCAACTGGAGAAGTAAATAATAAACTTTTTCTTTTTGTACTTTAGGGAAAGGTCTGCAGGGTGTTCAGGGTCTCACTACTGGACTAGACTCATAGTGATCTGCCTGTTTACAGCCTCCCAATCGCAATTACTGTCTCAGCATGCCCTGGGGGCAGGGTGGAGGGCTGGCCCTGGGATGGAATCCTGGCCCCAGCACCTACTTGTAGGCACTTTAATCTGCTGAGCTATTTGGCCGGCCCTGTAAATAACAAGCATGACATATGAGTAGTTTTCATTTTATAACATAATGATTTATATGGGAAGAAAAAGAAAAACAAATAAAGTGGGATTTTGAGAGATGAAAAATGATTGAGAAAATGTGAAGATTAAAAAGGCGAAAGATTTATATGATCTGAAGAGAAACCAGAGTATAATGTGAAGATTAAAAATGTGGAAGTACACTAAAGAAAATGAAGAGGTGATCATACCGGGTGAATGAGAGGGGAGTTTTCTATGTAGAAAGGTTGACGTTAGAGACTGTTGTGAGATGAGAGCACTGCTTAAATTGAGGAGAAACACATGTGAGAGTTCTCTAATATTTCTGCACTAAGCAACTGAGTACACGATTTCAGTGCAAGGGAATGGGGATCTAATCACTGAGCACAGAGCGCGGCACCAATGCAGTCTCTTGTGGTAGGAAAGTGTAGATATTGCTCTAGATTATGACAATGAAAAGTTTCAACCAGCAGGATATTTTGCTAATAGGTATCTGGGCTATGAAATCAAGGTGCCTATCAACCAGATTGGCATTCTTTCATAAGTACAAGAAAAATAACATCGAGGGTATATAGAAAATTTTAGATTCGTAATTTAAATTACCTTCTTTGGCAAGATTAGTCCTTCCAAAAGTGCCAGGAGTTCAGGACTGTTACAAAGCTGAGAGCCTCTTAACCACCAAGTTTGAGCACTTTTTGCACCAGACTATGGATTGGTGCATTACGGTCAACAGGCAGAATGCAGTCTCCCTCCAATGTCAATAACAGAATTGTTTTGGAACAAAATCAGCTAAGCATACTTATACTTTGTCAGTGGCTCCTTTAGATTTATGACAGATGTGATAGGCTATAGACGAGCTCATATTTGCAAAACCTAGAACAGTGGCTCCTGACAGAAAGTAGTTGGGGACCCGCTCCCCTACGTTCAGGAGGTCAAGACAAAAATCGGTTCATCTTCTTGACTAGAAGCACGAAGTGTGACTGGTGAGAATGCTTCTCATTCTGCTGTTTCTTTCCTTTAGTTTTACATTATAACTTGTCTTATGGGCACTTGCCAAACAAATCTAACTAAAATCTCAGTTATGGCACAAAACAGTGCCATAACTTCTGTACAGAGGATGGTTGTGACTGAGCATAGTGAGGCATCGCTGGTAACCAGCAATTGGTTATCTGAAGACCTAATCTAAGCCGTGGCATTTGACTCATTAGTAAACTAGGTAAAGCCAAGAAACAAAACTGTTTCGTAAAGGAAGTTAGTTTCACTACAAAATTTATCTCAGTAGTTGGTTTCTTTTCCCTTTATGTTTGATCTAAAGAAAAATGCAGGAGTATTTGCCTGATAACTCACATCTTTGACAAGTTTTCAATAAATAAAACAGTATTGTCTTTAAATCGTATCAGCCATCCTTCTACTACTTAGTTTCTCAGGCCGTATCTCATGAGGGAAAATGTTGCTTTCATTAAAAGGAAGTATTCCAGAATTCAGGAAGCATGCAGACACTTTTAAAAACATATTAAAATTGCCAATAAATCCTAGAAAATGTTAGTCAAAGGCAAATAAGTGTCTTAATTACTGTATTCTAGACTCTAAATGCCCTTATGTAGGAGAGATTGGCCAGCTGTTCTTCATCTCCACGGAGAAGAGAACTTCACAAACGGGCTGAAACAGCAGCAGTAAAGTGAGCAATAAGGAGACTGTACTAAAAGCAAGACTGAAAACATTTGAAGGTATATTAAGAAAATTCCTCTGGAGATCTTTTAGACCTAAATGGATTCGCATTTGCCTAGAATAGTGAGCATACAGCCCCGGAAACACAGGAAGAGACTGCGTGTGCATTTCTCTCTGAAAAGTTCTACAGCCAACTTTAAAACTCACAATGTGTTTCTCAACCCTTAACACACACAGGAGGTAATTCGTGTAAGATGTTCCCTGCGTGCTGGGTTTTAGTTTAGAATCAAAATTTGTTTTCCTAAAATGATAGGAACAATGAAAATATTTGGAAAAAACAAAATAGCTTATTACTTGAAAAGTAAGTTTTTTGAGCTTTGTGTGTAACAAGAATATAGCTAGTGGTGGTATAGAATCAGGTCATTGAAGTAAGCTTTAAAAATCACATTTATGGAAGTATTTTATTACCTGTGCAATAAAATGTTACTACTATTTATGTCTATAGAGAATTTGGTTGTAGTAATTAAGCTCTCAAACAAGAAAACAAAACTAAAATAATTTGTATCAAAGTAAAAGAAAATATTTTTAAAAAATAGACTTTCAAAAATCAAAGGAAAAACATTTGGATGTGATTTTTGTCTGCCTAAATTCCAGCTATCCTGGAGCTTCAGGGAGAAACATCAAGGTCAGTACCAAGGTCAGCAACTCAGAGATCCCTGTCTCAAAATAAAGTGTAGTAAGGCCTGGGGATGTAGCTCTGTGCAAGACTGGCTTTGATCACACAGAGATACAGGGAGGGAGAGGAGGAGAGAAGAGGGAGGGGGCAGAGGGGTGTGATTACCAGAGGGCAAGGCCAACAACTGAGACAAAACCGCAGTGGGTTATTAACTTGGTTGTTACAGCTTTGCTCTCAGGGAGGAGCCATACTTTCAGTGCATTTACAAGTGTATTCTTTTGTGCAAGTACGTGGCTTTAGGCTCCAGGTCTAAACCATGAGGTTTCTAGTAGAGATTTTTAACTTCCCTGAGCCATTTGTGAAAGAAAAATAATGACCCTAGGTTTTATTTTGAGAAATGAAATAAAATAAATATATTGATTATGTACAGAACACTCAGTAAATTCAGAGTACCAGGTAGACCAGTAAAAGAAATGTAGTAATGGCAATGTAACAGTAGCAGCAACTACTGTCACAATACAATTGTATGATATACTTTAATATTATAATGCCTACAATATTAACATATGTGATATAATACAATTTGCTAAAATTGTTCTTTTTGAAGTAATAGTATATCAAACAAAATAGCATCTAATAGCATAAAATAGCATTTGAACAATAGAATAGCATTCTATAACTTGGAAAATAGAATTCCCTGGTTTATTCTGTGTAATGCTTATAGCAGAGCTCCTTCAGAACTAACCAAAATTTACAATGACTAATAAAAATATTGAGGTAAAAAACTACAGGCATAGCTCAGACACATGGTCAATTAAGTCTCATGCTAATTAATAAAGTGAATATCTGAGCAAAACTCAGCTGGTTTTATTTTCTATTTCATATAAACCTTACGTGTATATGTACAGTTATGTATTAAGCAAGCAATAGATTTGTATAATAGAATGATATATATACATTAAAAAATACTTCATGGCTTCCTCCCATGTATCACTTTGAGTTCAATCCTTAGTATTGTAAAACCAAAGCACAAAACAAATTAAACTTCTTTGCTAGAATTGTTGAAGACTACTGGGAAAACACTACTGAAAGATTTGCCACAGGGATGCCAAAATTTTTCAATTAAAAACAAAATCTGCTAAACATAATAAAGTAGAATAAAATTGGGTACGCCTGTAAAGAAAGATAGCAAAGCAGAATTTTATGAATTTTAAATCTAACCTATGATAGTTAACTGTTGTGTTAATATGAGTAAAATAGTATTAGCACAGTTTTCGGTGGGGCCGCATGGATTTCCTGGCAACTCTGTGCTGAGGAACAGCATAAAGAGAGCCTGATATGTTGTTAATAATTATAAATTAGAAATCTTATGGCAGTGGACACTATTTATATGAAGATAAAATAAATTTCTGGATTTATATGAAATGTAATTTGCCCATAGTATAATTATATATTCATTTTATTTTAATATTGAAAATTTATATTATTCAGGAATTTTCCAATATCTTCATATGCAAAAATTTCTTATAATCCTGATAAAACTGAAACCAAATAAAAAGCATACAGTCAGGTTGCTGATTAGAGGAATTTGACTTTGAAACACCATCTGTCACATGAAAAAGTCATCAGGATTCTCTTTAAAAGTGATTCAATTTAGATTTGCCATAAAGAAAGCTAAATTTAAAGCATTCTTGATGTTACAAATGATAGGGTTTATAAGAGAGATTGTTTTTATGGCTTCTTATCCATTTTATTTCCCTAAGAATTATTTAACACAGCTTCCACTCTATTCCTTGCTGTAGTAACATTCGTAATGTAAGATCAAATAATTTGAACAAATAAATAGCTTTAATCTAGATTATTTTTTAATCTTTGCTTCCTTTTTTTCCCCAAAACAATGTCTGTATATTAATGATTTGACCTGAGAAACATTGTAATTCCAATTTCCAGCTACATTTTAGTCTCACTTTAGAAATCTCTGCTATATATTCCTAACTATATTATAAAATGTGTTCCACGTTAATTGTAGCTATTTCTATAGTATACATGTAAATATTCCACAATTTATATTTCTTCTTTCGCCAGGCATTCAGTTATTCAAACTAACTTTTAGTTTCTTTCAGGCAACCTGATACTTTGGTAGTGGCATAAACACTTATTTTAAATATTGCATTAAAACACCTCACCTACAACTTTAACTTTAGCTACACAACACAGTGTGTGACCAGTCAACAAATTTCCTGTTCCATTCCACTTGTCCATTTTCATCTACCGGATCTTTTATGCTTTGCCATGACAGTCACACTTATTCAGAAAGGCTAGAAAGAATTACTTCAAATATATCCCTTTGCACAAATCTTTGAAACAATTTTCATTTTGAAAAGATTCTAGGATCAAAATACGCATGCTTTATTCTATACGTAGGTTATACTTTGCCTTTTAGAACTAAAAATAGGCAACATGAGAGAAAGGTTAAGCTTGAAGTGGACCTACGTTATCTCACATTTTGCAAAACTACATATACAGATGTAAGCGTAATTTTAACTATATTTTTAAAGCATTTACTCCAGGGTATCCAGAATCTCATTACACAGACCAGACTCATCGTGATTCTCCTATGTTCAGCCTCTCTAGCCCTGGGACTACAAGTGTGTGCCACCCCCAGTCTCAGTCATGGTCTCAGAGTGCCACGGGGATGGAGGCAGCAAGGCACACCAGGAATTGTCCGGCCGACCTTGCCAGTTTTAAATATTTTTATTTTGAGCAAGCTGAGAGTTACAGATTCTTTTATAATGACCCATTCATTTCTGATATTTAACAAGTGTAGGAAGTGATTTTGTCCAATACATCACTACATCTTATTGAGTCTGTAGACGTGAGTACAAGAAAGCACATCACACTGATATGACATGCAATGATTTTATCATTCTCTGAATTATTGCTGGACATCTGTACGCACTGCTCTGGCATGAGTTGCTGCAGAAATGCAGATGGTGGAACCTGCGCTAGCCCTGCCTGCAGCAACTCCTCTGGACATTTCAGACCAGGCACTGATGGGTTTCTGAAAGAGTGACACTCATCTGCCCTTGGGCAGAAACGCATCACACAGTCTGAGGACTCTAAAAGCTGAATTCTTGAAAGGCAAAATCTAAAATCTTTGGGAAAATTAGAGATTGTAAAGTTTTATTCTTCTCCAAACTATTAATATGAAAACAGAGTCAAATTTTCTTTCATGTATCCTTCATGTCTCTGGATGAAAGACATTTTTAATCTTGCCTTTATTAATTCTCTAGACATAAACATCTGACATAAAAGCGAACTTTTTGAAGGCTTCATGCAGAAGGTTACTCCACGCTTGCTTTCCTGCACACTGATTCCTGCTTACTCTATCCATTTTTTTTTTTAAGCCAATGAAAGTACAGTCTCCCCTGGTTCCTAAACTCCATGTGTCCTCTTCAGATATGGCTTTGAGGTCCTGAAGTAGAATGTGAATATCATTAGGGAATCTCCTTACCTCCATAACCGTTAAATATTAGTTCAATGGGAATATTTTTAGATATATTTACTTCTAAAAGTTCTTTCATGAAAGAAGAAATGGAAAGTTAAATATAAGTCATTGTATCTTGAGGTACTGTTTGTAAGTTGTTTTCAAGAGAAATTTAAATCCATTAAAATTGTTTAAATAAATTAATATTGTTTAAATAAATTTATATTGTTCTATTAGTTTGGCAAATGAATAAAAAGACCAACATTATTTAATTCTGTACAGAAATAGGGTTTCTCATTTGTTAGTAGGTGTATGATTCATCAAAAGCTTAATAGAAATCACTTAGGATCATTAATCAAAATTATAAAATATATGTAAGTACAGAAAATTTTTCCTCAGGTAATAATTCAGTGAAGAAATTTTATGTTTTTATGTACTTTGTCATAAAAAGTTTGAAAAACTCAAATTGCCATAATTAAGGGATTTGACAATAATTGTGCTGCTTTTATAAAACAATATACAAGACATGTAGAAATGAGATACATTTTATATATACTGTCATTGGAAAAGTTGCTGAGGAAAATTGTATATGGATGTTATATATTGCACAAATGGATAAATATATTTTTGAATATATGTATCAAAAGATGCATACTGAACATATTGAGTTCAAATTATAAAAATGTAACTTCATCTACTTTTATTCTTGAATGTTTAAAATATCAATGTTATAATTGGAATAAAATGTAATTTAAAATAAACATGGAGGGGCACACTGGACAAAAATGAAATAAAATAAGCATGGATTTTTCTATAATTTGAAGATCTTCATTTCTTGTACATATATCTTAGTTGAGAATGAATTAACCATAAATTAAATGTGAAAAAATAATTTACCTTTTCATTGTTACTGTTTGTGTCAGGAAAACAAAAGCATGAACCACATTTTGCTTGTTCAAATTTAGAAATAATTAGCAAACATAAGTACTCCTATGTCTGAGGTATTGTGAAATGATAGCTCTAAAAGTTTTAAGGATATTCTATAAATTCATTTTTAATTAGTGTTTTCCTATTTTTAACTACACAGAATTCGAGATATAATGCTACTGTGTGTTTCTGTTCACCTATTAGCTTAAAGAAAGACAATCATGTCTAAATTTTCATAACTCACTGAGATAGATTTAAGACTTTATATCTGTATATTTTATCAGGTATGTTGTTCAAATTCTTTTCAAAAATCTTCACAGCTTTAAAGTATTTTTAAAACCCTGATGTAGTATTCTTTAAGAATTGTATGGCAGATTTATTTTTTTTTCTGATCTTTGAGTCTTTTGTAAATATCAAAACTACTTATTTCAGAATGGAGATAATTTCTAATCTGAAACATACTAATATTTCATTTTCATCATCTCTTCTCATAATGAAGATAGTCTTAGTATCTTAATTTCCTTTATTTGAAATTATTTTAGCCCAGTGACATAGGTTTTACTCCAAAAACAAGCCAAGCGAGCAGCACCAAACTGTCATGTAAGGACTTGCAGTGTGCTTGGGAAGCTCAACCCCTGCATAAAGGGTAATGACTCTCAGCACTGCCATTGGCTTAGGTAGCTAGACTCTTATGCACACTCAAGATAAGTAAGATTCGACAGACATTTTCCTGGGGATGATATAGAAGCAGAAAAATTACGAATAGATGTAAAACACAGCAACTTGATGTTACAAATTACATGAATTGGCAGAAGTAAACCCAGATAATTATAAAAATAAAAGCATTTAAAAAAATTTTCTCCAAGCAAAAGAACCACCACTTGGGTGCCCCCACTGTGCTTTGTGACCCTGGGAACCATCCTTGCAGGGAAGGTGATTCAAAGTATTGAATGGTGGGAAGGTTTTATTGATGGATTCTATATTAAGCAGACTCCAAGAAATCCACAGAAACAAGAGGCTTAAATTCTTTAAAATTCTTTTTTATACTTTACTGGTATAAATCAAAGTAAAATGTGGAATTATTTGTTAAAATGTTACTCTTTTTGAAGTATGCATTTCACAGGTATTACTTAAGATTTTCTTGGCTTTATTTATTAAAATGAAATCAATTTAAAAACTGTACTTCCTGCTTGAAGTTATAAAACCTACCTACAATGTTTGCACATTTGCAATAAGAAATGAAAGGGATTAGGAATTGTCACCCCAAAGTGGCATAAGAGTTATTTTAACCCGTAAGCAGTTGTAAAACAAATACAGAAAATCTTGTGCTCGCCCATGTCTGGCTCAAAGAAGTGTGTGATTCTGCCTTTGTGCAGGTGTTTCTTCTCCAATAAGAAGAAAAAATGACCTTTATCACTAGAGAGGTAGAATGCACCAAATTAGTCTGTATAAGCAAAACCCTAAAAACAAACACTTATGCACTAGTTTCTCCCACATTAATCTTCCAATAATTTATCACCCCAGGAACTCTAAACTCTTTTCTTATATCTAACCAATTCTTCCCAATTTATAGTAATTTATTAAAGTGGTGCATGAGTCCCTTGCATTTGACTATCTCTTGGGGTCTTTACTTTCTACGCAGACTTTTAAACACATAACATTAATAAACAACCCAATGACAAGTTTTGTTCAGGCATGCCAGTTTATGTAAATCCTTGCCACAATTTAGGTAACCACGAGGGAATATCACATCCATGAGAACCCAACTGAGTGCTTCCTCATTCGGAGACTTCAGCTTCTGTGAGTGCAAATGTTTGTTGCTTGATCCACTGAAGTACATATGATTCACCAATGGTAGACCAAAGTCACTAAAACATCTGAAGAAGAACTCAACCTGAAAGGTTTCTTGCTGAGTCTGCCTGCTTCGCATCCAGACTGAGGTGCTGGGTCATGAGATGTTGATAGTCTGTGTCTCTTCTTGTAGTTTCCAAATTCAGAGTAGCAGAAGAAAATATTTCTGTGAACTAGTTCTTTGGGTATTTCCACTTTGCTTTATTGGCTTTTCCTGTGATCTAGTTGCAAGGGTAATCAATTGTCCTTTGCCTTGGGTTTTTGTGAAGCTCGTAATAAAGTAGAAGCTAAAAGTGTAGAATTCAGATATAAACTCTACAGGCCTGCTTTTCAAACCTGCATCAAAGACCAGTGCAGATTTGTTGAATCTCACTAAAATGGTGTAACTATAACATAATTAAGATGCTTTTTGTATCCCACTTTTTTGTGCTAACATTTTTGGTTGGATCCAGGTTCTCTGTCTCTGTTGCTGTCACTCTCTCTGTCTCTGTCTGTCCATCTCTGTCCCTGCCTCTGTCTTTCTTTCTTTTTTTCTGTCTCTCTCTCTCTGTCTGCCTCTGTCTCTCTGTCTCTTTCTCTCTCCTCCCATCTCCTACTATATTTCTTTTTTTCCTCCTGCAAGAATGGATAGACATTTATATCTGCATCTGTGTTCTAAATATCAGCATTGAAAATGAAGGCAAGACATGTATAGGTGACATTTTCTTTATGAATCTGTCAACATCCCAGAGATAACCCAAATATGTGGCCCTGAACACTGAGTTTTTCTCACCCTTCTTGTCCAGTGCTTTGTTAGGATTTTTAATATCACTGGTACAACTGGAGTTATGGGATCATTCCCCTCTGCCAACTTGATCCTCTGCAATGCCCCAGGGCAACCTCCCTGGCATTTATTTTAAGATCCCCCTACCAACACCACCTGGAGCCAGAGGTGAGAATATCACGACACCTGGAAATTCAAAATACCAAACTAGGACAACTTTACGCTAACATGTCAGCATGACCTACAATAACATTTTTTACATTGGATCTTGTTAAAAGTTAATACTAGACCTCATGGTCTAATTATATCATAGTGAATTATGAGAAAGGACATGCACAGTAGGTATAACTCACCTGACTACCACCCTGCCCATCACACTCTAGAAGACCCAATGGGAGGTACCCTAGACCCAGTACAGCACTTCAAATTCTTAAGCCCAATGCCCTCCAGAGTTCTGCCATCTTCTTTTACACTGGCATAAACTCACTCACCCTGCATGAAACTTCACCCTTTAAACTTTATTAAGATTAGATGCTTTCTTCTTACTATTGTGGCCCATGTCAAAATCTTTGTTTGCTATGCACAAGAACCTGGAGACCCATCCTGTGACCTTGTGACCCATGTTATCACTTTGACAACACCCATTGTAATCTTTCTTGACTAGTATAAGGAGTTTGTATTTGGAAGCAAGAGACGGGCATTTTCACTAATGTTATCCTCATCATCTGTGAAAAGATTGTTTTTATTTTTGCTTACCACAGTGAGTTTTGGCACGTTGATCATTAAAACATGTGTACCTGCTCACTATTGCCGCCCGTATATAAATCAAGACGCTAAGTGCTTTCCTAAAAGCTCCCCGTCTTTGTTCCACCTGAGGAATGAGTGCCTCCTTAGTAGAGCCCTCAGAGCCCTTACTCAGGTCTGTCCAAGTGATGGACCTTCACAGTTGGCAAAACTTTTATTTAAAAAAGAAAACAACTCAGAGTTCTCATTCTAAATAAATACCTTGTTAATACCCATGAGTAGGTCAAAATAAATTATTTCAGAAAAGCACTTTGAGTAGCTTGAGGGATGAAGCACAAAATTATACCAAAAAATCAGACTTCTTCATCCCTTACCACACCCAGGTTCATATCTCCGACCCTGCAGATGGCCTCTGAGTTTTCTGTATCCCTGCTTTAGTGCTTCTCCTCCCCATTTTAGCCCTAAGCCCTGAATACTTTCTTTTCCTTCACAAAAACTCCTTTTAATTCCACAGAAAATACTATGAACATACAGATTTCCTATTTAACTTCCATTACTTTACAAGAATTTTTAAATGCATTTAGTCTGACCACCAGAAATAGGCAATACATGCTGCTTTTGTGAATGCTGATCGGCAGCAAGAAACCCTGTCCAGGACCTTAGGGAATCACAATGAAGATCATTTTGTTTGCTGACAGTTGTAATTGTACCTACTTCTGAGAGTTTTATGATCAAATCCCATCCTCAGCAAGTTTCCTGGACACTGTCCTTTAGTAATGAATTTTTACTTTGAATGTATAGATAGATGACTAATGGCTAATCAACAACTTGTTCTATTCTTATTAACTAATCCCTCATAAGAAATCAATTTACTCCAATCTACTTGTTCTTTTTTAAATCAGTAATGCTAGGATTGATAATAATTATATTTGTTTTGCAAAATTGGATTACTCTGTATTTCACTGAAAATAAGACAACTGGAAAAGAACCTCTGGAATGATTTTTGAGAAAACTTGTGTATAAATCTTATATCAAAAACAAGGCCCTGTTAAGATTATCAGCCAGATGGACATATTTAGTATATTTGTTGTATTACAATGAATGTATTGAATTATAAAATATTAATATTAATATATAATTGAATATATAAATATTACTGATCTTAGTTCTTATACTATAATATGAATTATAATTATTTGTAAATATGTAAGTGATATCCTTAGTGCTATAGGGGAAAGAAACTCCCAAGCTGAAGATGCCTGTGATGAGTTAAAACCAAAGAATGAGTTTTAGGAACATAGGTTAAGAGCAGAATATATTTATTGGGGGAAAGAAAGCATACAACAGAGGGACAGAAGGGGGGGTCCATCGTTTTTTCTAAGATATCAGCCTTTTTAAGGGTTTATATAGAGCAAATCCATGAGGCAATGAAGGTCTGAGGCAGAAAACATGGGAACTCACATGATGGGCCTGAGGTGAGACAAGGCTATGGTCAATCAGTAATTTTGTGAGTACAATTGCTCAGGTAAGGTTGATTAAGTCAGGACTGAATGGGAAATCAAGTCATGTAGCAAGCAGGCATGACTATAGATAAAGCATGGGCTTTTCCTGTATTTGCTGGGTGAGTGACTTTTTCAAGGTAATTGATACCTATTTATTTATTTACTTATTTATTATTTATTTATTTTTTTGGTGGAACCGGGGATTGAACTCAGGCCCTTGCACTTGCCAGGCAAGTCTTATTCTACACAGCTATCTCCCCAGCCCCTTGATACCTATTTAGAATATTAATCCTTGATGTTTGTCTTTAGGAAGTATGTGGGTATATTTGTTTAGTCTTTTGCCTTAAGGTCTGGCTCATAGCAGGAGTGTCTGTCTCTCTCACAACTGCAAGGTACCTTGCCTTCCATAGAGCGCCCTTAAGGACCTAAGCCTGTCTTGCTGCCAATAATTTTCTAATTCAGCTGCCAACATTTGGATGAGAAGGAAAAATTCTATGTAAAAAGATGAACTAAATTTATTGCCGAATGGCAGAGTATAGAAACAGCAACTGAATAGCACACACACATTATAATGGACAGACACGGCTGTGTCTTAGTGTTTTTAGTGGACATTTTCTGAAAGAAAAGTTTTCTGAATTTTGGTGCCTGAAATTTTTCATCACATATGTGAATTGTTATTTCTAACTGTCATGTATCTTCTGCTGTTTTTCCCTTGTATGTCTTCAGTTCAGACTTGCTACAATGGAAAGAGTGGAGTCTGATCTAAAAGAGATTGGGATGTGGGTGACAAATTCATAAAATAAATTTTATCATAGCTCTGTTTCCAGTCCTCTGTGAGCAGGATACATGAACAAGCTGTGTTTATCTATTACTGAACATAAAAGATCATTGCCAATGGTTTTATCCCAGCACTTGGGAGGCTGAGGCAGGAGGATTGTTGTGAGTTCAAGACCAGCCTGAGCTACAAAGTGAGCTTAAGGCCAGCCTGAACTGCATAGTGAGACCCTGTCTCAAAAAAGACAAAGAAAAAAAAAAAAAAAAAAAGAAGTGAAATTATTCGAAATTCATGCCAGAATTTAGGTTTTGGAGAGTTATGATTATATTCAGGAAAAGATGACATAAATATAGTTTAATAAGTATAGATTTTTTCACATAAACAAATAAACAAGTGTAGGTCATTGTACACAAATAAATGCAGGTTTTTGTTCAGGAAAAAAGAAAGAAGTCATCCCCTGAAAATGAGCTGTACTACATCATTGGGGACAAAAATTAAAATAAGATCCAGTCTTACTTTCAGGGAAATACGGTATACATAATTTGACAATTTTCATTTCCTCTTTTCAACAGTTAAACTGTACCCTGCAGACACCATTTCAAAAGGTCATATTCTGAGTAATCCAATTTTCTTTTCTTTCACCAGGAAATCATCCGTACTTTTGCTCAGCTCAGCTCTTTGTTTTCACATAAATTAAGGCTCAACTTGCTCTTTAGTTCAATACTACCCTCAAAGTATTTATGTCCCCTAGACTTAAACAGCATTTACTGTTGCTCAAACATTTACTATTACTTTCTACATCAGTTTTTCTGGAGACCTACGAATTAAGAAAGGGGCAAGAAAAATTAGTGACCATTTACAAATCCATTCATAGGGACCTTGCTTGTCCCAAAAAATTTTATTGCTATCTGTGGTTGCACTGTAGTAACTCACCCCACCAGATGGCTTATAGGAAGAATATCAGCTACCTTCCAGGGAAAAGACTGGCTGGCAGTCCTCCAACAGCCAACCCAAAAATGCCTCAGAGGCTTCAGTTCAAGTTGTGATAGGAGATATTATGAAAGAAAAAAGGGAGCTGTCCTATTACCTTTGTGAAATACCTTATCCAATCTTTTAAGTCATAATAAATTAAATTCATAGGACAAGACAACCTTTCACCTTTATTGTTAAAGCTGCTGCCAAATTTTTGAAAATGCCTTGCAGAAAAGCAACAAAAAGGAGTGGTTCTTGTTTTACATTATGATTTATGTATTGCATGTCTCTTCAAAGTTTCATGTGTTCAGAGAGATTTATGTTGGATGTGGTTGAAGCATGGTATGGACACTCAGCACTGGATTCCTCCATCAGCGACTGAATAGCCAAATGTGTCATTGGGAGTTGGACTTGGATGAAAAGGGTGTCTGTGACAGTGGCACTGGAGAGTGCAGTTCAGCCCCTACGCACCACCTGCCTGGTGAGAACCTTTCCACTGTGGGGCCCTTCCACCATGTTGTTGCTGCCTTGGTCTGAAATTTCTGAAATCTATTCATCTCAAAATGAAACTTTTTGAAGCTAAAAGTGTAGGGTGTTTTGTGTCAGTGGCAGGAGAGCCTTCAGTATTATATCTTTACAATATAAAAGTATGGCTTTCAATAACCCAAAACTTTACCAACTACCAATGCTTCTCCTAATCCTTTCATTATGCTTCCAGATAATACAAATAGCAATGTATTGGGAAAATGCGCTGAAGTTAAGTATGCTACTTGAGTCTCAATTTTCTTAGACTCTGGCACCTTCAGAAAGTCCATTTCTCTCTTTATATTAGGTAGTTCTTTACAAACCCAACTAGCTTGTATGATTATTCGATCTTCAATATCAAACTAGGGTCAATAATTCAGACTAGGACATAAGATCAGTGACAGCACTTCTTAACTGATATTGGAGCAGCTTCCTTTACTGCCTTCCGAAATGATCCTGCTCTACCAATCAGTCACCTCTACTTTTGTTCAAGTTGTCAGTCTCTGTAAAAATCTATTTCCCTGATCACAGCTGCATCCTAAAGCCTTCTTAATACTGGTCCGGTAGAAGAAGTTATAGTTTTAATGCAGACTTAATATCATCATGCATAATAAGAGGGATGATCAAGGTATTGAAAAAGTGATAATTATCATATGCAATACATATATAACTGAGATCTATTAAGAGATCTCCCCCGACCCCCCGGAGGGATGACTGAGGTATCATCAAATCTCAGATTTCTTATTTTTTGTTTAAGAAAATATGCAAATTGAATTTTTTATCAGAATAGTGTCTGAGTCACAACCTTAATTCAAAATCATATGAAGACACCTTAACTTTTTTTTTTTTAAAAGCACCTTAATTAGTGTCTGTAGTTAAAATACAAATGAAGCCAGAAAATGGCTGAGTTGAATCTGTACGCATTGCCTACAGAAGGACTTTAGCAGCCCAATCTTTCTAGATGCAGAATGAGCTGAACCTATAATATTTTGCAATAAAAGTTACATATAACTATCTCAATCTGAAGTATCCTAATCATGTCACTAAACAAAGATGGAACACTTTGTTCTGAAGGAAATTTATTTGTATAAAAGATCAAGGCCATAAACACTTTTTCAATTCTTTTCCACCTGAAGTCTCTAATCCAGTTCTTGTTCTTGCTTCAATTACTGCTGCTTCAGTTTGGGTTATGGTATTTGCCTTCTGTACAAATATTTTATTTTATATTTTAAAATATTTATTCTACTCCATTTTGACTCAAAATATGTCTTTGTGTCTATGTTTAGGGAAAGGTAATTAAACTGAGGTCTAGTGGGAGGTCGCAGTGTTTTCCTCAGGTTCTTGAATCCAACTTGACTCTGCAACCTTTATTTAGGAATACATCCTTGTTGAGCACAGTAGTGATCTCTTCTTTGCAACAAACCTAAGCCAGGTGGTCCTGTGGATGCTCTTATCCTCCTAAAAGTGCCAGATGAAAGGAACCACTAACTCTATGGATCTGAAAGACAAAGCTCAGCTGCTTATTCATGACATGAGAAATTGCAAGACTTTCTAAATTTATGAGAAATTACTTTGACCTAATTTTGTTTCTCCCTTTAAAAACAACAAAGAAACAATTCCATATTTTAGGGGAAACATTTTCTTGCTTCCAATGGATTACTAATATTTCTCCACTTGCCCAAGGCTCTGTTTTCTCCTAAAATATCACCTTAGAGTACATTTTCTGGCCTTCAGATGAATGAATTCTCTTTGTATCTACAAAAGCAGCAGTGTTCAGACCCCCAGTAGGTAGTTTTTTCCAATCTGGATGCATTATGTTACCTATCTTTTTAGAGGCATGTC
>PVKA01037175.1:0-21204 GCA_004027165.1 Ctenomys sociabilis | reverse complement strand
CAGAGACATTCCTGCCATGCCTCGAATCACTGTGGCTCGCTCCCATCTCCATTCCCGCACGTCCATCTTGCTCCGGCACCTATGGAAAGTGTGGCTCAGTGTCCCCCTTCAGTTACCCGTTTACTGCCAACAGTCCCCTTTACTAGTGAGTCATTCCTTGTTTCTCGATCACAGAACACTGTGCATATCTCTCCTGCCGTGCTTCTCGCATCATACTACAGGTGTCTAGATATAGGCCAGCCGGCTACCCTGCCCAAAGGAATGTGGACGCTTGGTAATCGCAGCAGTGTGTACAGTCTGGCTGGGTATGGTCTTCAAGGACTGCTCATCAAATGAATGAATGAGTACATGCCAGTCTTGTATGTTGTTGTTCTACCATATGACCCCACTTCTCAAACCATGTTCACTGGGAAGACTGGGTCAGTACCACAGAAGTGGGAATCTTTATTTGTGATACTCAGCATATAGTCCATAGACTCCAGCAGCTATATTTTGTGCAAGGTTTACTTATTTGGAATCTACATTTTAACAATGTCTTCAGGCACTTTATATGCGAATTGCAACTCGGGCTGTATGTTTTTATAAGCTCTCAGATAATTAAGTAGCCAATCTGCCAGCCAGCGTTTAGGGCCTACTGCTCTAGATCTCCATTTACTGAGCAGAGGAGACTGTGTAACCGTGTATGTTGCTTTTGTTGTCCTCTTTGCTGTCTTAAAAGAGCCCAAATAAGAACTGTATCTCAGGCAGGCTGACCCTGCTTCCAGGACCAGAAGGGAGCCTGCCTGGTCCCAGAGATTTGCCATCCTCCTGCCCAGGAATTGGATTCAGGAATGGAACTGCGACCAAATTTAGACGAGGGGAAATCTTTTAGAGACAATCTAGAAAAAGTTTCTTCTTTTTCTCTATAGAAAATCTTGTGTGTTCAGAGGGTAGGAGGAGGGACCTTCCTTACCAGTTAATATATCACTGCAGAAGGTGATGCCTTTAATCTCCTGCTGCCATATGGCTGCCTACATAAAGAGAAAAGCCAGTACTGGAAAAATCAGAACAAAAAGATGGAAACAGGCTGGGGAGACAGCTCAGTAGAATAAGCACTTGCCTGGCAAGCCCAGGGTCCTGCTTAAGCCATATGTAACCCTTACAACATTAACATTTAAGCATCTTACTAGTTTAATCAATCATAAATATTTAGGTACCTACCTCTAGACCCTATGCTAAGTCCATTATTATATAAAATTATCTTGCTCTTCAAATAATCTATAAGGCCAGTGTTAGTCTTATTTTATAAAAGAAGCTGAAGTTTGGTACAATTAAGTTCTGTTTATTTTTTATTTGTGTGGTACTGAGAACCAAACCCAGCATCACTGACCAACATACCCAACATTTTTCTGCAGCAGGGTTACATTAAGTTACCAAATGGGACTCAGACTTCCAGTCCTGCTACCTTAGCCTCCCTCAGTACTGGAATGGAACAATGAAGCTTTTAAGTCTAACACCTGATGGGTGGTAAAGGCAGAATGTGGAGTCTGAGGACTGCAAAAGCAGGTGCTGTCCTACCCAGCCATGCTCTCCATTTAAAATGGCCTTCTTACTTGAGTTTTTAATAGTACGGTATTTCTCACATGGTTGCACTCAAGACCCTTTAGAGCCTTAAAAAGAGAATCCCAAGGATTTTATTTGTATTATATCTGTTAACCACATTAAATCTTGAACCAAAAATTTTAGATGTTTATTTAATTCTCTAAAATATGTTAATTGACCCAATTCATGCTACTAGAATATATGTTTATAAAAGATATTTTTGAAAACAAAACAAAATAGTGAGAAGAGTGACATTGTTTTACATTTTTATAAATCTCTAACATCTGGCTTAATAGCAGACAGCTGGATTCTATTTACTCCTGCATTTAATCAATTATAAAAGACATGTCATTGGAAAAGACACTTGTTTATGACCTTTTACAGATAATCGTATAATTTTTAGATATTATACAAAACCACACAAATGGTTCTTCCTTCCTTCCTTCCCTCCCTCCCTCCCTCTCTCCTTTCTTTCTTTCTTTCTTTCTTTCTTTCTTTCTTTCTTTCTTTCTTTCTTTCTTTCTTTCTTTTGTTCTTCTTTCTTCAATGTATTTGGCATCGGGTCTCACTACGCAGCTCAGACTCATAGTGATCCTCCTGTTTCAGCCTCCCCAGCACCTGGTCTCAGGGGCCAGCTCCATGCACCCAGGGGACAGGGCCTGCATGATGAGTGGTGCCCGGATTGAACCCAGTCCCTATGCTTGCCTAAGCAGGCACTTAGTCCACTGAGCTATCTCACTGGCCCCACAAAGGGTTGTTTCCTAAAGGTTAGTTTTAATCTAGAACCTGAAGCCACATTAATGAGTTTGTCATCTCTGTTAAACTCTATTGGTCTTGAGGGTCAATGGAACAGATCAGAAGACGCAGACACAACCACAAACATACTCAGCACAAAGGGGCCAAACATGTTCACTGAAGAAAATAGCCTCTTTAATAAACAGTGCTGGAAACACTGGCTTGCCACATGCTGAAATTAGACCCATGTCTATCCCCATGCACCAAAGCCAAAATGGATCAAAGATATAAATATGAAAATAGAAACACTAAGTCTACTGGAAGAAATAGGTAGAAATCTGGAAGACATAGGAATAAGTAGATAGTTCATGAACAAAAACAAACTGCACAGGAAATACTTCAAAGAATCAAAAACTGGGATTTCATCTTTTTGAAAAGATTCTGACAATCAAAAGAAATCACCAACCGAGAAAAAAACTCCACAAATTAGGAAAAAAAAAATTAGCTAACTGTCCCTCACACAAAGGACTTCTATGTAGAACATATAAAGAATTTTAAAAAATCAGGCACCCAAATTCAAAGACTCAATTCAAAATGGGCATCTGAGGTGAATATACATTTCCAGATAAAGAAATACAAGTGGCAAATAAATATATGGAAAAATGTTTGGCATTATTGGTCATTGGAGAAATGTAAATTAAAAGAACACTGAGATTCCATCTCACCCCAGAAAAAGTAGCTAGCATCAAGAAGTCAGCCAAGAACAAATACTGGAGGGGTTGTTGGGGAACAAGAAACCCTTTTTCATTGTTGGTGGGAATGAAGACTGGTACAACCACTGTGGAAATCAGTGTGGAGTATCCTCAAAAAATTAAGATTAGTGGTTGAATGGGACCACCTAGCCACCTTCTGGGCACTTGTCCAGAAGAACTGAAAGCATCATACTATACCGATGTATGTGAACCCATGTTTAGAACAGTACAATGTGTCATAGCTAAATCTTAGAGACAATCCAAATGCCCGTCAATAGAGAAATGGATAAGAGATGTGGTATTTTTACACAATGGAGTGTTACTCCACTATAAAAAAGACAACTCAAGGCTTTTATAGGTAAATGGATGCAACTAGAGACCATACTTAAAAGTGAAATAAATCAGCATGTGCATGCTTCATATTGTTTCACTAGTGTAAGAACCTGAAAGAGTAAATAAAATCTGAAAGGTACAATAGATACTGTGAAAGGGAAAGAATCTGTTCAAAGGGGCAGGAAAAACTTGGAAAAGGAAAAGCTCTGAAGAAAGAAAGAAGGAAGAGAAAAAGGCATTATATATATCATATATATATATATGATAGCTCGGATAATTGTACTACTGATTTCTGCTGGACTAGTGAAAGGAACAGTTAGTGCTTATATTTTTTGTTTTTCCTTTTAATTTCTTATAACATTTTTTTTTTTGGTGGAACTGGGGATTGAACTCAGGCCCTTGTGCTTGCCAGGGAAGCACATATTCCACTGAGCCATCTCCTGGCCCTTCTTCTAACTTTTATTGGACCAATTTTGCATGCTTTTATCTGATAATCTAAATAACTAATTTGAACACAACATTATGCAATGTAACAACCATTGCTGAGTTCCTATTGCTTAGTGAACTTCTGTATCATTTTTAATGTTCTCTTTTACTATTTTTTGTCCTCTTCAAAAAAAAAAATCTATTGATCTATCTTGTACTTTCATGTGGTTATTTATGCATACACATTTTTAACATCAACCACTGGTCAGTTGGAAAATCTTGTGTCAGTGGGTTACATAGATCTTGTTGACAGATTGTGCCATATTAAAAATATTGACATGACAAACCATATTAAAAATTGTACTTGTAGGAAATGGCATTATAGCTCAGCACTGGAGCACTTGCCCCTCATATGTAAGGACCTGGGTTTGATTTCCACTTCTGCAATGGCTATACAAGTTATATTTGTTAACATTATCATTAGTAAACTTTTTTCTTTTGCAGTGTTTTGGATCAAAACCAGGGCCTCATGCATGGTAGGCAAGTGCTCTGTAACTGAGCCAAACCCCTCATCCTTTTTACTTTGTTTTTGAGAAAAGGATTTGCTAAGTATTCAAGGCTGGCCTTGAACTTGCCATCCTCTTGCCTTAGTGTCTCAAGTCACTAAAATTACAAATACATATATTGTCCCCA
This sequence comes from Ctenomys sociabilis, assembly GCA_004027165.1. Taxonomy (NCBI): domain Eukaryota; kingdom Metazoa; phylum Chordata; class Mammalia; order Rodentia; family Ctenomyidae; genus Ctenomys; species Ctenomys sociabilis. The sequence goes on along the minus strand of PVKA01037175.1, from coordinate 16,684 downwards.
GTTTATCACTAACCATCATAATATTGGTAGGCTTCATATGAACCCAGGGTGGATAATACAAGTTTCCCAAAATTCAATTTTGGGAAATGCTCAAATTTTACCATGGGAAAAGAAATACTATGAAGTATTTCCTTTGAAATGACAGATTTGGTTTTTCATTCTTTAGGAAATTTCTGCCAAGCACCCAAGTATCAATAACTGTCTTTCCACCATTCATTCCAATAAAGATGGTATTACTTTACAATGCAGATAGTTTAGCTTATAACTCAAACAATTATGCAAATTCCATTTATTTAAGACAATATGCAGCATGTGTACTTTGTGCATGTTTCTTATTTCATCACGCAGAATTTGAAAAGGATGCATACTTAAAGATTGATATGCAATAAAACAAGTAGTTTGCACAGCTTGACCAAGATATTCTTGCAACATTTTTTTTTTTTTTTTTTGGCAGAACCGGGGATTGAACTCAATCAGACCTTGCAGCTTGCCAGGGAAGCGCTTATTCCATTGAGCCATCTTCCTGGCCCCCAAAGACATTCTTAAGTGAACCTGTGGGTAGGGTTATTTGTTTGTTTTGGGCACTGAAAGCATGAGAGTGAAGAAAACTGTTATTTTTGTCATTGTACTGGTTGATACATTGTGTCTACTTGACAAGTTTAGAAATTAAATGGCTCAGCAGACAGCCAGGACTCTTAGTTGTAAACACCCACATCCTGTGCAAGAGCAAAGCACGGACACGTGATTCCTATAGCCCCACCCCAGGGAGGCTTGTTTATAATTGAAGGCAGGGTGGAGCCGCAGCTGCTGCCCTGCCCTTTGCTCTTCACTGTCTGCTGCTGCCATGAACTGCTGCTCTCTGCTATGTGCCCCTCTGCATGGGAGCCAGGCAAATATAGGCTAAAACCTCCATGCACTGTGAGCTGAATAAACCTTTTCTTCCTTAATTTGGTTGTCAGGTATTGTGTCCCAGCAATGAGGAAAAATAACTGAGGCAATCACATGATCACAACTTGGTGCCCTTGTCTTGATTTGTGATAAGGCATCAGCATTTTTCTTCACCAACGCTTTTGTATATTTGTTTTGGTATGGAGAATCAAACTCAGGACTTCACATTTGGCAGGCTGAGCTATATCCCCAGCCCTCCGCCAATGCTTTTACATCCTCAGTGCAAATGGTAACACAGTGCTAAAGGTAAAGAACATCTTAGTATAATTATGGAAAAATAGTAGTTTTCACCTGGTGGACCATTTGCAGTGGCCCAGGCACGGTCTTCAGGTCACTCTTAGACCATGGCTATCATAGGTGACCACTTGGTAAGTGAAATCACGTAGGTTAATTTTGGATATACTGTATTATGGAAACAAGGTGGTTGTTGCAGAGGCCTCTTAGATCCTGAATTGTGGACCATATCACAGTTTTGGCTTCTGCATTTGGGTCAATGTCATTATTGACTCAGTGGTTACCGGCACTTGGCCCCATTGAGAGGGGACTTTTGGGAGTCTCCAGGTGTTTTGTGCTTGCGAGACCTCAGCCTGAAGAGACAGGATGTCTCCTTGTCCTCTTCCCCAACCGTGTGCGGTTATGGACATTCTCCAACTCTTCAAATCCACAATTACCTTCATTGTTTTCCTGTTTCAGACCATTAGGCAGTCTCTTAGTTTAGAAATGAACTATTTAATGTTATTTGATTTCTGTTAATAATTCTTGAATTACTCCCATTAGTGAAGTCATTTAAGTTCAGTCTTTTTTTGACTAAAATTACTCTGATGCAAAATAACTATTAAATGACAAAGATTTTGTATACTTTTGAAGGGCATCCTGATTCTTGGTGTCTCAGTGTCCCCCTGGCTTGCCAGAAGCAAGCATCTTGGCAAAACAATGCACTGACTCTGGGATATCTTACTGACAGGAAAGAAAATCCATAAACATGATCCAGGACCAATGTTCCAAGGACTGGGATTTTCCTTTCCAGCAAAAGAGGGAAAATTGGCAATGGTCTGCTTGAATCCCTACAGTGGGAAAGGCCATGCAGAAATTCCAGCATGCTGGACAGCTTCGTGCCAAAGATACTGTGCCTTGTCTCATGATTGCACTGAGGAATTTGCTCTGGCTGCACCGGAAGGGTGAAAGGAGAATCTTGATCCTTACTAGCAGTCATGCTTGGGGCTAATTCAAACTAGGGAAAAGGCCCAACATGCTGTTGGACAGCTGAGTTTACTGAACAGGTTTCTTAAAAGCACAGAAGCAAGATGTAAGCCATAAATGTTTTGACCTGAACTTGTTCTGCAGAATGATAGCTTTTGCCTTCCTGGATTGCTGTGGGAAAAAAATAATCAAGAGCTGAGGTAGGGAAGGAAGCTCCCTAGATCATCAAAGAAACAACTCTGAGTTTTAATAAATTTTTCCTAATACTTGACCTAAGATGTTCCTTCCTTTAGGGCCTCTTGGGCCTTTTATTTTTGAAACACAAAAAACAACTGCATCATACGTTCCTACCCTCACTTCTGTGCTGGAAACACTGGAATTGCAATGATCTCTTCAGATCTGAGCCTCTAAATCTTCACAGTGAGGTAAAATGGAGACAAAATCATGTTTTAAAAATTGTACATTTAAAAATATAGAAAAACTGTACAGAAAACAATGTGACTTCAGGACACAAAGTGATCAAGCCCTTTTCCCTTCCTGGAAATTCACTCAAAAAATTTTTTTTTTCAAATTTTAGAGACAATAATAAACCTCTAAATTGGGCTCCGGGCCTATGATTTGCACCCTTCCTTCTACAAACATCTACCCTCCAGTTAGCAGTGATACTCCTGGGCAGAATATCTCAACTTCAGGCACAGGTGAGTGGTTTGCATTCTAAATAGCCCCTCCCCATAGGTAACTTGAGGGTAGAAATATATTTTCTAGATCATTCATTTGGAGGACACCCCCAAACCACATAGAACTCCCCACTGCTGACCACAATGTATCTCTCTTAAACATCCACACTGTTCTGTGTGCTTTTCAGAATTCCGCCTAATAAACCATTTAGTGATGCATCCTGAAAATGCTTTTTTGTGTGATGGAAGCCTGAGTCCTTCCACCCTCCTCGTGGCTGTGGTAAACTGAGCTCCTGCTCTCTTGTTTGGGGGACCTCCTCTGGCTCTAACTTTGCACTTCGAGATTATCTCAAGACTTGGCAGACAAGAAGAAGCGGTTCTATAATATACTTGGAGCAACTGTTTCCCAGATCTGGGTCACATCATTCTTTTTTGTTTTGTACTGGGGATCGAACTTCAGACCTTGTGCTTGTCAGTCAGGCGCTCATGCCACTGAGCTATCTCCCTGGGCTAGTGTGGAGGACCCCCTGAGCAGCTCTCCTTGAAAAAAGAGTGACTGTCTCCATTTTGACTGAGTCTGATCCTATTTCCTCCTATTGTTATGTACAGAGCTAGCTAGGACTTCTGTTTATCCTTCAATTGGCCTTAAGCAATGTGTATTGGTCTGGCTGAGGTGCTAGTGATAGTCTTTGAAGGTGGCATGTGTGTTTCCCTGGTAAGCCTGCTGCTCCTTAATGTGAGCCGGGCGGAGACAGGATGGTAGAGCTAATGCTCCGTGCTGCCTGCTGGGATTGAGCCTTGAGATAGAGGCTATGACTTCCTGGGGTTTGAAAGACTACATCAAAGCTGAAGCACCAGACCCCCATCCCCTAATATTAGATGCTATCTCTATGGCATAATATAATGCAGACTACTTTCTCTGCATATTCTCTCTGCATATGGCAGAGGTAAATGTAGGCCACCCACCTAGCTCAGCTCACAATGGTCACCTATTTCCCACAATTCTCAGTCAATCTTCCCCAGGCCACTCCCCCACTGAATAAAACAGGGTGAGGCCCTTGGTTACTCCCTTGGTTCTGGGAAGCCATCTTCATGGCTGAATGTAGTGTCTCTTGACTCCCCAGTGATTGAAAATGTAATTTAATGTCTTTATTTTCATCATAGGTTGCATTGAAAGTAGTAGATTGGAATTAACTTGATGGGATTCCAATAACATAACTTTGGGATTACAAACAGTGGATTCTTGGACCAAGACGAGGACCTGGAAGTGACTCCGGGGTCACATTATTCTGATCTGTGTGAAGTCCTGGTCACCGTGTGCCTTGAGTCTGCACATATATTCATATCTGGCAGTGAGGGGCCCATGGTTGCACCTCTGAAGTATTCCAGGTGATCCGCCATGCTTATCCTCAACTCCACAGCCTTTTTCATCTGGCTTCAGGTTTTTGATCAGTACATTAGATCTTACTGTTGTGTTGGAGGAGTGCACCTTCCATCTTTAGTACAGCTCTAGTGCCTTATATCTGTATTGTGCTATAATAAGAAATGAACCAGTAAGTTGGAGACACAGTTCTGCCACTAAACTGTCATTACCATGGATTGTGGAAAATCACATACCTGTCCTGGGCTTCATCTGCAAACTAGAGATTGAAGAGTGCTAAATTTATAATGGCTCACAAACTTGGAGACCAAAACTACTTTTTTTTTTTTTTTTTTTTTGCAGTACCAGAGATTGAACTCAGGACCTTGTGCTTGCCAGGCAAGCGCTTATTTTACTGAGCTCTCTCCCCGGGCCCTAAAACTATATTTTTAGTAAAGTTTCCCTTCCAATCAGCCTCCTAAAGGCAGCCAGGGACCTTCCTGCTGAGACAGGTGTTTGGGACCTGTTGGAATTGATAGGTTCCAGGTCCTTGTTAATCTTCACATTTGTCTTGAATCTATCTTCAAATGCCAAGTTTTCCTCTGCCACCATAATTTGCACTTAAACTGCCCATGCTTCTGTGACTCCTCCATGGTCCCGATGGCATCAGGCCACTCCCTGCATCTCCAGACTGTATCCTTGACTTTCCATAGCTCAAAAGAGACAACAATTTAGTTGAAAAGGCAGGAGTGGAGGAGAGTTGTAGAAGTCAGGTGATGGCAAGTACTGATGGCTTGGGTCAAAGGACATCAGAGGGCAGGGAATTCCTTAAGTGCCACATCCTAACAGCCACACCAGGAGGTTTCTGGGGAACAGAGAGGAAAGTGCTGCCAGTTCCAGAGCACTGTCCAGAGCAGCCTTCTAGCTTTCTACTCCTGGGACCAACAGCGACAAACTCCCAGCTACACTGCTGGCCTGCGTGCTGAAGAACCTCAACCACCAAGGTAAGATGAGCATGTTCTCTCTGAAGTGTTGTGTCAGTGCCAGATGGGAGTAAAGACCAAACATGAGGTCTCACACTTCAGAGTTAAAAAAAAAGGAAGTAAACAGCAGAGAAAGAGAAATCAATGCTGGCTGTGCATCTGTAGAAAAGGAAGGGAAAGAGGGTGGCTCTGGGCGATCACAGGAAGCTCATGCTGGAGCGATCTCACAGACACTCAAATTACTTGCTAATGTACAAGATATACAACATAAAAATGATTCCTGTGTATAGAATGGTAGTGGAGAGTCTACAGCATACATTCTATATCTGGTTGTCTGTTGTCATTGAGAACTCTAACAGGTTTGTCACCACTGGTCTAGAAGGTAAACAATGAAAGAAGGCTCTGTAGGGTGGGTAATTTAAGATTATTCCCCACTTGCATGTTTACTCCAAAAAGCTAATAGGCCTCCTATGTAGAAGAGAAGTGTTGGCAATATGAGTTGCTAAGTGCTGGACCTTTCGCCTGAGTGGGGCCTGAGTCTCGTCTCCAGAATAGCAAGAAGTAAATAAATAAGGTGATTTTTCCAATGAGATAGTAACTGAAACAATATGTAGAAATTGAGACAAAATTCTGATCATTATATAGGCCTCCTTAATCCACTATAAAAAATTTGAGACACTTCCAGTTAATATGCTTATCAATCTAAACTTACTGCTAAAGAATTTAAGATTATAAGGCTGGCCAAGGAGTTAGCTTCAAGAACTGAAGGAGATAAAAAACTGGAGGCAAACTTAGCTGATCAGAAAGTCAACAGTGGCATGAGTACGTACATCCTGAGGGAGTGCGACCACTTAAAGATCTCAAGCTGGCTAATTTGTTATATAACCTTGAGGAAATTTTCATGCTCCTGTGTTGCCGTAAATACAGTGGAACAGTACTGTTTTATGGCTCTGTGGTGAGACAGCCAATGAACAACCTAAAATGCTGCATAACCCTATTAAAATGGAAGCCAGTGCAGTGAGCAACACTTTCTCAACTTTAATAACTGGTAGAGTATATATTTTATTAATTTTTTTGGAAAACAAAGGAAGTCTTCCAAAGTTAGGAAACAGTATTTCATTTGAGAGGGGAAAATGAGGCTGGCTTGGCCTTCAGGTCTGTGTCTTTCCTTACTCAACAATGCAGGTACTGCATGTCTATTCTGATGGTGCAGCACTGCTCAGCATGCCCTGGATTTGATCCTCAGCACCAGGTAAAGAGAGAGAAGAGAAAACAAGACAAGTGGAGAGAAAAGAAGAGAGGAGAGGGGAGGGAAAAGAGGCAGTTATGCTTTATATTTAATGAACAGTCATTTAAGTTATTTTCACTACATATTAAAATAAGTTTCAGAATCCAGGGAGTTTAAGGAATGCACATCTCTCCTTTATGTGGCATGTGGCTGGTAGTCACATTTCACCTGTGAGAAATATAGCTGGCCTATTTAGAGGTCACAGGTGTGTGGAAGCAGGTGGTATTGAGAGCCAGAACACCTGGGCTGAGACAAGACTGTGAAAAGCTGATTCGAGGTTAGTGCTTTAAGAGTGGTGTTCTTTTTCCTTTCTCTTACTGAAATTCACATGGGGAGCAGGATTTCTGCCAGAGTCAGGTCCTGGGGATTTAACTTAGATAGCATATGCTTCTGTTTTCTGTTCTTTAGTGAAAGAAATGTCAGATCCATGTCCCACCTTTGGATCAGCATGCTGTGCTGTGCTGAAAATAGTAGCTAAGGAGTTTCCCTACCATCCTGGGTTATAAATAGAAAGGAGAGAAAAGGAGGACAGAACAAAATGGAAAGAAAGGAAAAGGAATGGTGCCCTCTTGGGTACGTAGGGTTTGAATATCTAGAAAGGATGGTGCTTGGGTCAGGGGAGACAGGTAGATGCACCCCTTCCAAGTGCTGTCTCTCAGCAGGTGTCTGTGTTCATGATCCCAAGGTATAGAGGCTGAGAAGAGCCATAGTGTGGCATTTGGCCATGTAATATGTAGGGAACAGAGGCTGAGTGACTTCCAAGAAACACTGCAATCTTAGCTCTTCTGGCCTTCACAGCAACTGTCTCATTAGAGAGCTGTTCCAGACTTCTGCTCTGCTCACAATCCCCACTTTCATGGTGACCAAGAATATCAGAGTGCTTCTGATTCTAGAGCCAGGCTGTGCCCACAGGTGGCTTTCTGTCACAAGAAATTGGGCCTCTTAGGCTAGACTCACCCACACTGAGCATCTATGAGTCAACAGAGAAGGATAAGAGCTTAGCCCTTGTGGGGCATGATGGTGCACACTTGTAACCCCAGCACTCTGGAGTCTGAGGCAAGAGGATTGCCATGCATTTGGAGCTAGCCTGAGCTACATAGTAAGATCCTGTCTACAAAAGTAAAAAAAGTAAGGCTCAACCCTTCTATCTGAGCTATTTGGAGAGCCTAGCTCAGTGATAGACCCAGAACAGAAGTGCATGTGGGTCTGTTGAGGTCCTTTATCACCTTCTGATGTGACTTGCTGGGGCCAGTTTGTTCCCCAGCCCTTCTGCAGTTCATCCAAGGCCAGCAGATGACCTGCTTAGGTGAAGTTCCCTTACCTCTGACATGGGAGAAAAGGGCCTGGAGGGAAAAGGCAGCTGCATGGTTGCGACAGGAGAAACAGCTGGTCTTGACTTACTGCCAGGATCCACTCAAGTGGGTAGAGGTAGGGACACAGGTGTCCTTGTGGCAACCTTCTTGAGCTGCACCTCTCATAGCAGGGAGGGTCCGGGAAAATGGCTCAGTAGAATAAGCACTTGCCTGGCAAGCTGAAGGGCCTGAGTTCGATCCCTGGTTCCGCAAAAAAAAAAAAAAAAAAAAAAAAGCCAAAATCATAGCAGGGAATCGTGTGGTCTCTTCTTCCCTCCTCCTTCCCACACTAACACTCAGAGGGTCTCAGAAGAAAGTGATAAAATTCTGCATAAAATTCTGACTTGGATTTGAGACTTTAAATTCAGCTAAAGTTTAGTCTATGACAATGACAAGAGAGTGAAGCAATCTGCCCATAATCTGCTAAGTGGAAAGCTTTTTTGTTCTTGTTAGGAGAAAATCCAAGTGGAAGGCAGTGACTGGAAAAATTAAAGACATTTTCTGTTTATATCCCACAGAGTTGGGACTGCTCAGTAAGTAATTCCATATTATAAGCAGTAAGGGGCCTATGAAGCTTAGACTCAACAAGCTTGCAGGTTCTGTCCTTGTCTGAGGTGCTGGGTTTGATTGAGAGAGGGCTGCTTTTGAGAGAAGGCTGCATCCCACACTGAGACTCAGTTGTACGTGGCCTTGTCTGACATTGGTGAGCCAGCCCTGAGTTTGTTGAGGCCCCTGTCTGAGTCCTGACCAGAAAGTGGGAAGAAATGCCAAGAGTAAAAACTAAAAAAATCTACTTCCTTTAAAACTGGGTAAAACAATGGTGGTAAAGCATTCCTCTAAAGTCATGTTTATTTTAGTACAAACTCTCTGGTCAAGAGAAATGTTTTGTCTGCAATTACCGATTCTAAAACTGTGTGATCCAAGATGGAAGCCTTTGCGGATGTGAGCCCAGCACAGTGAGATAACTGGAGGAAGGGCCAGTGGTTCCCCACCCCCCTGCCTTCGCATGTGCAGAACTGTGCCCTGAGAGGTGCCACTCGGAGCAAAGGACATGCTTAGGTGTGAGGCTCCCCGGGCGTGAGCAGGACACTCATTCATGGCTGCGTCCTTCCCAGCAGACTTTGTGTTTATTACCAGCTTGACAGTCCTTGCCCCCTCTAAGGCTCTTTGCGTTTTCATCATTCCTCTCATGTCCTACAAAATCTCAGTGAGAACTCAGAGCTCCTCCTCAGTATTATTTCTAAGTCAACCATTGAAATGGAAGACGGATCAGCCTACTGAAGAGTGACCCCCAGTGCAAGCAAAATATGAAGAGGAAGAAGAAAAGGAAGCAACCACTAGTGTCATTAAGCTTTCAGCTTTACTGACTGCATAGAGCAGAAATCAGGGTCAATGGCATCATCTCGTTTTTATGCTATGAATCTATGGCAAAGGTAGCTCCTGGGGTGGTAGGGAGGTGTGCAGCTGGAACTGGTGTGCTGGGAGCAGGGTGGGGCTTTGGGATACCACATCTCTGGGGCCTGGGACCCATAGAAAGAAGGTCCACTGCCCTAGCTAATGGCAGCAGAGAGTGTTGATCTCAATTGGCTCTTACCCTTTGCACCTCTGGAATTCACCAGGAACCTCTGAGGACAGGTCATCCTCATAGTCCCACACCTGGTCAGGAGAGAGCAACACGGTGGCACCTGACCCCATGTGACTGCTTCTACCCCCCCCCCCCCCGGCCTTCCAAAAAATGCCACTCTCTCTCCAGGGAAGGCTGCTTGTTGTGAAGCTGACCCAAAGCCCTGAAGTCACTCATTGGCCTGCTTTGCTGCTGGGTCACTTGCCTGCTCACCAACTCCCTCGCTGGAGGTCCATAATTCTGGAAACATGCCTTATGACTGCAAAGGGTAGAGGTTTATCTCCAGGGCCAGAACTGGATAGAGCTCAGTCTTAGTCCTTCTCAGCCGTCCTGGGCATGTGACACACTCGTAAGAAAGAAAGGTCGAAAAGGCAGAAAGTTATACTTAAACAACTCAAACCTGTTTGTCGTGGTTGGAAACTGGGAAGGGAAGAGAAGAAAAGGAGGGAGCATCAGCAGCCACGTGTTAGCAAGAGGGCTCGCTTGTCTGCATTTATGGGTAGCTTAAATCAAGATTTGCTCCTTTGCCAGGATGTTCTAACTTTCATAGAACAAGCTTTTCATTCCTCTTGAGATGAGGAGAGATAACAAGTTGCCTACAGAAGAATTTTCCTTTAAACTGTAGGAATACCTTGGAAGAAAGAATTGCTTAGTAACATGACATCTCGCCCTGATGGTCTTTGGAACTCTTTATGTTTTAACCTTAGAATTGCCTTTGCATTTCTGTCACTGTAATGACAGCATGGCTTCTCTCACTCCTTCAATTTTACAGTTGTTTTATTTATTATAAATCATCTTTTTCCAACAATCTAGTATTTTCTTGAGTGAAGAAAAACATTAGGCTAAATGGGAGATAGGAATGTAATCACTGAATTCCTGACTTCCCCCCAACTGTCAGCAGCCACCAGGATGGAATACAGAGTATCCTCCATAGCCTGCTTGGTACATTGAATTTCATCACTGTATTGCATCATTTGTTGGGGGTAATTCAGGCTTCCACCTGAGGTACCTTTACAAGTGCCCATAGTCACTGGCTATGCATGGCTTCTCAGGAAATAACCCCCTCTCAGGGGTAACTTTTTGTTCTTTTCTGTATGAGTGAAACTCACCAATCCTGGAAGCACCCACACTTGCCAGGTCCTACAAGGTTCTAAGTAAAGCGGCATCCCTCTGAAGCCTGCCAGTTGTGTCACTCCTGGGCCACCTGACTCTCTTGAGCTTTGCACTTCTTTCCAGCTGGTGTTGACATCAGGTTAATTACATAGCCCTGTGTTTACATGCAGGTCTTTTGAAAGGCTAGCGGCAAATTAGCCTGCGCAGAAGCAGGCGGTACCTCTCACCTCTCATGTCATCCACTTTCCCCTTTTGTCTGAAGCAGACTTTAAACACTGGCTGGTGGGTTTTTCACAGGCACTCCTAGGAGACACCCCCTGACTGTCAGTGAAGAAATGGGCCAGGGCTAGTCAGAAAGTGTGTTAGCCACAGGGCCAAATAGTACTCTAGCTGGGGAGATAGCTCAGAAAGATAAGCACCTGCCTGGCACATGCAGGGTCCTGAGTTCAATCCCCAGTACTGAAAAAAAAAAAAAAAAAAAAAGGCAAATAGTTCTCTTGAGGTCAGGCTCATGTTCTTCTGCCCTCATTCTGTATAGCTTCATCAACACTTACTCTTGAGGTATCTTGCATCCTTCATAAAAGAACAAAAATCATTAATCCACATTTTTAAATGCAACAACAATTGAGTGCTTATATGTTAGCTTTCCAAAGTCCTCTGCCTCTGTATCAGAGTTATAGAGGAAGAGCCTTTTGGGGCAATATGCAAACCAAGCTTCACAAAGACAGAGTGTAGACGTTTGTGGCTGCTGGATCCTCAGTGCCTACTGTAGGGTAGATGAATGGTAAAGAAATCTTGACTGACTGTTTTCAGTGTGGTGTTTGGAGTTGCACTGCATGTTCCAAGCTCAGAGATCAAGGGCATTTCAATAGGCTTTTGATTGCTTCTCTGAAGAAATCACAGATCCTCAGGTCTGGAGTGGCCCTGTGCTTACAGGCAAGGATCACAAACAGAGAGGTCAGATGATTCCTTCTTGTTCCCTCAGCTGGGGCAAAACCTCCAACCTCCTGATTTAGTAACCTACACTGGCTTTTCTAATTCAGCTTTGCCTTCAGGCAGGGCTTTAGCCACAGTCAGGCTGGTTGTCTTGGACAGAACAGTTTACATAAAAGACTTAGAAACTGAAAAGACCTCTGTGTCCTCACGTCTGTGCATACAGTACAAACTGAGCTGACTCCTGGGTTCCTGGGGGTATTCCTCTGAAGAGCCAACATTATTGAGACTAAGCCAGACTGGGCAAATGGGCCTTTCTGAGGGGCAGTTCTTTTAATCAGAGGATGTTTCATTTCAAAAATAATGTGGGCAGGTCATATGAATGGGAATCATACCAGAACTCCCATTCCATGTGCTGGGAAGTATGTGTTTCTCTTCATATTGCCTCAAAGGCTACTTAAGTTACTGTCAGTAAATTTTTAGGCAAACTTGAAAGCAGGCAAATGGATGTTTGATAAACTATAAGAAAATATGTTGCAAAATCTTAAATGGAACATAATACTAGCATTGCCTGTTTTCAGAATCTTGCACATTTGTATAAAAAATATGTAGTGCATTTTTCTTTAAAGACCATTTTAAAAATGTCTAGAAAATATGCTGTGAAAATCAGTAGCACCTGGAAGTCTTCAGATCCATATTGATCTTTGTATCCTTGATACTCAGCCATTCAAACAAGCCCTGATGTCTGTGGTCCTCTCAGTTCTGCATTGTGTTTTATTTCCAGCTTTAGAGAAGGCACTGGTGAAGTGCCCAGTTCTAAGGAACCAGAGCTCTGAACAGTGCCTGAAGTGAGGGTCCTTTCCTTTCGCTCAGTGTTCCTGTTTAGAAGTTTCTACTTGGCAGAGTCTGGGCCTGAGAAAGAACCACTTGGCAGGCACTGAAAGGCTTTCTTGAGGCCAGCACTGCTGGTGTGTCCCACACAGAGTCACTCAGTCCTGCCACATTCTTCCAGAGTCAGAAGTTCACTGAGGCCCCCTGGGTTGCTGAGGTTAGAGGGAGTCCTCTGAAAGTCTCTGGAAGATGAATTTCCTGAGGTGCGAAGTCTGCCCAGGAAGAAGCCAATTCCCTGAGGTGCGAAGTCTGCCCAGGAAGAAGCCGAGAGCTGACAGATAAAATGTGATTACAGACAGTGGTGGCTGGTTTCTCCTGGGACATCCCATCTGGATGACTGTGCCCAGGTGTGGTTCGGTGATTTTTCAGGAAAGGTCTTTAGGATAAGCAGCCCAGCTGCAAGTGGGGGCTAGCAAAACTTTGAAACTGCTTGAAAAAGCAGCAATTGTCCACATTAAGAAACTAGGCAAAGTTATCCTAGTGGGGATAAAAACTCTAGGGTCCTGAAAAGACCCTTTGGCATGGTACTAATGGATGAAAGCCTACATGGAATTTCTAAATAAGTAACTGAGTAATGGATTCTGAGAGGCACACATTCTTTGGAAGTGAAGTGGAGCCTTCTTCATACATTTAATTAATCAAGACAGAAATATATTCCAATGGGGAAAATTCCCTTGGTTTCCTGTGTATCTCCTATGTGTATAATGTCTAGAAAACTCAAATGGCATTTCCATGTCTTCCTGACGCCAAGCCACTGAATGGGTGACATGAAATGTTTATACCAACAGCCATTACTACAGTTTTTCACATGACTGGACCCAATTAATTAGGCCCAAGTAGACCTGTGAGCCATACCTGGGACCGAGCCAAATAACTCTCAGAGGATTTAGAAGCACCCCTTAAATAGCCATTTAGACTACCTGCATTTAGTAAATTATTCTGTAGCAGAATTTCTACAGAAAATTTCCTGCTTGACAGAATTTCTCAAAGCACTGTGCTCAGAGACAGAAGGTCAAAGGCCTCTGCTTTGTTTTTCATTCAGAAATGTTCTTTAAACCACTTTACAAATATTAATTTCTATTTCATGTGGACCCATAATTTTCTCAGAGCCAAAGATAATGCCTTGCTTTCTTTGAGATTCTATGAGCCTCATTTTCTCTCCAAAGCTGGTAGAATGTTCCAGAACATGTTATAAATTTCCCTGGCCACCTAAAATCATGTCTTTTATAGCAATGTCTGGAGCATTATTCTAGAGCAAACTCATGTTCTTAGATATCTAAGGTATATTTAGATGCAGAATTTCATTCAGCCCACATTTTTGATTAATGTCCTATACTCTTCAAAGTGCTGGGTGTGAAAAGTATTGATGGCTCTTCTTCCTTTTTCAAGGTTTACCTTCTTGCAGGAGTAGATGACCAGGTAGGGAAAGAAATTTTAAAAAGGAAGCCAAATAATTTCTGATTATCTTGAGGAATACACACACACACACACACACACACACACACACACATGTATGTATATTTTTAATGTACTTATTTCAGGATCTCACTACACAGATCAGATTTGTAGTGATCCCCCAGTTTTCAGCTTCCCAAGCACTGAGATTACAGTGCCTGCCACCACGCCCAGTCTCCTTTGCTGTCTGCCCTAGAGGCAGGGTCAGAGCAGCATGCCAGAGATTGAAGTCCCTGAGGTGCTTTAGTCTGCTGAGCTCTCTGGCCGCCCCTCTCAAGGAATATTGATACAAAAAATATTGAACTATAGACTAAATTGGATTGTGTGTATTAAGGTAGTGGGGAAATTTCTCTTAGTTATAATTACTTATTTATTCATTTGTACTTTAAAAAAATATTTCAACTTTTAAAGATTTTTATTTCTACAGTTCTAGGAATCAAACCCAGAGTCTTAGGCATGACAGGCAAATGCTGTACCACTGAGCTACATCTCTAGCCCCGCACTTGTGTGTTTTGATGTAACTCCACAAAGGCACAAAATCAAATAGAACAAAAAGCCTGACTAGAAAAGGCCACTATCCTCTCATACTTTTACTCTGGTGTGAGGAACTATTAGGAAAAGCTAGAAAATCTGTTAAATCTCTAAGGAAGGCAACATTGCAGTGTTCATCCAATATAAAAATGTACTATCCTTTGGCCCAGCAACCCCACTCCTAGGAATTTAATCTATATAAGTAATGGTACATATGTATAAAGGTATATGGAGAAATATATAGCCATTCACCTCAGCACAGTTTGTAGTAGCAATCCATGTGTGAATAACCCAATAGCTCATCAATAGATTAATTACAGAATGTTTGTATGAAAGAATACTTTGTAAAAATTAAAAGCAATAAAGCTGAGCTCAAAGATAAATTATTGTATGAAAGAAAAACAGTTCATGGACTGTATGTAATGCTATCCTCTTTGAAATATGTGTATGATCTTTTGGGAAGATATATAACAAATATAACAATTTTTGTGTTGACAGGAAAATTATACATATTTTGGATAATATTTGCATTCTTTACCTGTATATGCATTAGATATTTAAATAAATAGATGTTTTGAAAAAGAAAGCCTTATAGTCTAAGTAGCTATATATGTAACATTCATTTTTTTTTTCTTTTTCTATATTTAGGACAGAATTTATAGGTTCTTGCTACATAGATTGGACTCATAGTGATTCTCTTGTTTTCAGCTTCCTAAGCACTAAGATTACAGGGTGCACCACCATGCCCAGTCTCAATCCCATTTCAGTGTGCTTCAGGGTGGGGACGGCATGGCACATTGGTGATTGAACCCGGCTGCTGTGCTCTGCCTAAGTAGGCACTGTAGTCCACTGAGCAAAGGCTGGCCTTTTTTCTTGTGAACTTATACTTTTTATTTGGAAGAACTGGGGATTGAACTCAGGCCCTTGCCCTTACCAGGGAAGTGCTTATTCCATTCAGCCATCTCCCTAGCCTCTGAACTTACACTTTATAGTTTCAAATGGAATATGTTTTAAATGTTAACAGTGGACAAACAGCTATAATTAACTATGTAGTGAACCTCTAAGACTAGCCCAATAAATGAGTATCTCTCAGCTAACACTGAAAAATGTCTCTGAAAAATGAAGTTTAGAAAATATTTTGAGAAGGGTATTTTCTTTCAGGGTGGACATTCCTTTGGGAAGACAGTGCCCTTATCTCTAATCCATTCTGATTTTAACAACTACCCTGACCCATGTTTACATAGAGAATCAAAAAACAAAAGGCTTTTCCTGAAAAACCTTTACAAGGCACACATGCTATTATTATAATCTCCTCCTCCTACATTGGAACAGGCCTTGGTTTCTAAGAATGAACCTGTTCAGGCCAGCATGTTTTTCTCAGCTCTCACAGTTATTTCACTACTGGGCCACTTATAATGATAAACTGATAAGAGCCTTCAACTACTAGTAAAATCTGAAGAAACAGGATGGAAATCAAATGTTTTTCAGATGACTGTGTTCTGAGCACAATCTCTATGGTTTCCTACATTGTGGAGCCAAGGGAGAACAACAAATAATACTCACAACCCCTACTCCTCATGGGAATGAAATCTGTTCCATGTTATATAAAATGTGGAACATGTATATAAAAGTTTCATTTAAAAGAAAATTTGTTATCAGTAATCTGAAACAGCCTTGGAAATGACTTTCCATGTCTATTTCAAAAGCGCATTAAATATGTATCCAGTGAAGTTTTGAGGAACTAACTTGCTATGAGACGAACTTTCCATCAGCTCCAGGGTGGCTGTGAGAAGTCACCCGGAGGTAGAGCTTGGGGAATTGGCAGAGTAGCCCACAGTTGGAATCCCCTAGGCCCTGCAGGAAGTAGCAATGGCTCATTAGGAAACGCTGAAGTGTCTGAGTCAGAATGTGCAGCCTGACCAGGGAGGGTGACGAGGACAGAAACTGCTCCTTGTCAACATGTGGGCAGCAGTGGTCCTTGCTCCACTCAGGAGCTGAATGTCATCAAGTTCATTCACTCTGCACAGCCTGTGTGGATGAAAGGTAGTGCTGGGTGCATGTTCACAGGCTGATGATCTTGCACTGTAGCTCAAACCCCAGGAGAGAAAGCCAGAGTCAATATTTTGGGAAGCATTTTCAGACCTATTATCTGTGCGAACAGAACCTGACCACAGGGGAGGAAGTTAGGAAAAAGTGGGTCACTGGAGATGGCTGGGCTAAGTCTGTATAAGGGTTCCTTATCAAAAGGAGAGAGGGAAGGAGAAAGATGAAGAGAGAGAGAGAGAGAGAGAGAGAGAGAGAGAGAGAGAGAGAGAGAGAGAGAGAGAGA
>PVKA01037174.1:8645-21308 GCA_004027165.1 Ctenomys sociabilis | reverse complement strand
ATTATTGAATTTTTGATATAATTCAGCTATAAAAAAAACCTGTAAATATAATATCATGTATGCACCTTGTACAATACCAAAACGTTATGAAAACAGTTTGCAATGTATTAATTCATCGACTCTGTATGGTTAAGGTGTTTTGAAACTGTCTGATTGACATTTGTATTTTAATAAAATAAAAATAAATGGAAAAAAAAAATGGTGCTAGGGAAACTGGCTTTCCATGGGCCCAAGATTATACTTAGACCCACATCTATCACTAAGCACTAAACTAAAATTGAAGTGGTCAAACATCAAAGATCTAAATATCAAAACAGAACCTAAACCTGTTGAAAGATAGGATAGGCATAAAAGACAGAAAGATATTCGCATACTGAAAGACTACATAACTAAAACCCCAATCTCAGGTGAAGTATTAGAAATAATCTACAAGTGGGATCTCTTCTTAGTAAAAAGCTTTGGCAGAGCAAAATATATCCTCCACAGAGTAAAGAGACAATCCATAGAGTGGAAAAAAAATTATGCCAGCTGTTTCACAGACAAAGGGCTAATGTCTAGAATACATAACAAGGAAAAAAATCAAATCCCAGTTTAAAAACCCAATCCAAAAATGAGCATCTGGAATGAACAGATACTCCTCAGATGACAAGAACAAATGACAAATACATTTTTAAAATGTTCAAATTCACTTGTTCTCCAAGAAATGCACATTAAAACAGTGCTGAAATTCCATATCACTTCAGAAAGAATGGCAATTAGTAAGAAATCAACCAATAACAAATGCTGGAGTGGGTGTGGGGGTAAAGGAACCCACTGTTCTCCACTGCAGGAGGGGGTGCAGACTATAGAAATCAGGGCAGAGATTCCTTAAAAAAAACTGAAGCTATGGAATGAGGAATGGGGATGCATGCCTGGAATACCAGCACTTGTGAGGGTAAAGACAGGATTACTCTGAATTTTAGACCAGCTATATAATTGAGCACAAGGCCAGCCTGAGCTACATAGCAAGATCCTGTCTCAAAAAAACACCTAAAGCTAGAGGTTCAATTTGACCTAGCTATTCCTCTCCTTGGTAAATTTTTGGAAGAATTAAAAACATGCCACAACAATATATGTATATCCATGTTTCTAGCAGCACAATTTGTAATATCTAAATCTTAGAAACAGCCCAAATGGCCATCAACAGATAAAGGGATACAAGACATGTGGTTTGTTATATATATAGTGGAGTACTACTCTGCTGTAAAGAAGGATTGTAATAGATATTTACAAATGGGAAGAAAATATTCAAATGAGACGGGAAAGAAATTGGTGGGGGAAAAGTAGAAGAAAAATGCTGGTTGGATCTCCTCGGATCAAGCCCAGGCCAGCCCGAGTGGGTCCTTCTGCCCCATTCTCGGAACCCTTTCTGCCCCGCTCTCTCACTCTCTCCAGAAACCTCCAACCCTCCCATCCAGCCCAAGCTCAGGCCTGGAAAGTGTAAGTGTGAGCTCCTGCACTGGTTGGATCTCCCCTGATAAAGCCCAGGCCAGCCCTTTGAGTGAAACCTTCCACTGTGTTCTCTGGACCGTTTCTGCACCACTCTTTCAGGAAACCTCCACTCCTCCCATCCAGCCAAGCTCAGGCCCAGTGAGGGTGGGTTGAGCTCCTATACACCCTGCACTGGTTGGATGTCCCTGGATCATGTCCAGGCCACCTCTGATCTGAGGACTTCAGGAGCCATCATGCCCAAGCCCGCCAAGTGAAAACATCTGTGAAGCCCTTGGGACTCCAGATCCAGCCCAAGCCCAAGCCCAAGCTAGTGTGTGGGACAGCTTCTGTGCTCCACAGTGCTCCCTGTGCCAGGGGCACAAAGGAGGGGCACACAGGTTCAGTGTTGCACCACAGAGGCACAACAGATTCAATTCCCAAGGCTGCAGCAGAAAGGAAATGAACATAACACCAAGATCCAAGACAGGCATAATTTGATAAACTCAAACTTAATAGAGCTGGACCCAAATTTCATTAGGTGCTAAGATTATAACTACACCAAAGCTCTACAGCAAAGGTCAGAGGTCACTGTTATATGAAATGAAAAACAGAAGGAGCAAAACACAATCTCAGGCCTCAAGCCCACGCATAACAAGTGCAGAGGACACTAGTTCAGTTAATATGTATGAATTAATAGCATTGGGAGTAAAGAAACAACAGCAGAAAGGTACAGAGAAACTCGGAACAGAATTAACTTCTGAAACTAAAAAGGAATTCTCTGAATTCACAGCATTGGAAGTAAAGAATAAAATACAGAAACATATGGAGGAAACACAAAGCCCACCGAGACCAAGTGCAGAGGAAATGAGCTCAGCTGAAATGTATGATTAGCAGCACCAGAAGTAAATAAGCAACAGCAGAATGGAATAGAGGAACTCAGAGAAAAATTAATTTCTCAAATACAAAAGGAATCTCTGAATTCACACCATTGGAAGTACAGAATCTATTTTCTTTTTTCTTTTTTTTTTTAATTTTTTTGGTGGAGCTGTGGATTGAACTCAAAAGTACATAATCAAATACAGAAAAATATGGAGGAAACCCAATCTGAAAAAAACTACAATAAAAGAATAACTGGTTCTAAAGAAGACATTGATAAAAGAGGAGATTAGAAAAAGGACAGATTCCTTGAATGAGAAATTTAAGAAAGAAATAAACCACAAGCATAGTCAAAGACATACAGAGAAACTTAAAATCTCAATCGTGAGTCTCTAAAACCGTTTGAGTGAAAGTGAAAACAGACTTTCAGAACGGGAAGATGCTGGTGCAGCTAGCGAAAAGGTAAGAAAAGATCTCCCAAAATCAAATAGGATGCAGGAAAAATAATGCATCACCTGCAAGATGATGCAAAGATGAACAATGTGAAATTAATAGGCATCAATAAGAAAAAAAGACTCAATATAAATGATATAAAAAGAATATGGGCAGAAGTACAAGCAGAAAACTTGTGACATATGAGCAAACAATCTGATATCCAGGAAACCGAAGCATATAGAGTGCAAAATAACTTCAGCCCAATTAAAAACAGATGAAGACATATTATAGTCAAGACCCCAGAAATACAACACAAGAATAATACAATGAAAGCTGCTAGAGAAAGGAAGCAGATCACATTCAAAGGAAAACCTTCCAGAATTATAGCCAACTTCTCTTCAAAAACCATGAAGGCAAGGAGAGCATGGAGCAAAGTACCTCAAGTACTCCAAGAAAACAAATTCTAGCCCAGACTATTATATCCTGAAAAACGCTCTTTCAAGTTTGATGAAGAAGTGAAATACTTCCAGGACAAAGAACAACTAAAGAGTTTCATGATAACAAAGTCAACTAAAACAGATATTCTAGAGAGGGATAGACTACTAAAAGATATTCTAGAGAGGGATCACAATGATCAGAACTCCATGAACAAGAACAGAAGGAAACCAATACAAAGGGCAAACACTTAAACACAAGAAAACAAAGGAGTACACAACAGCAGGTAAAGAACATGTCAAACATCAGTCAAAATATCTCAATTACAATGATCAATGTAAAGGGACTCAATTCACCAATTGTGAGAAGTAGACTGGCACAGTGCATTAGGAAACAAAATCCAATAATATGCTGTATACAAGAAATACACAACTCACAAAGAAATTCATAGGCTAAATGGCAAATGATGGAAAATGATACTACATGCCCAAGCACCTCAGAAAAAAGCAGGAGTAGCAATCCTGTTCTCAGAAAGTCTCAACGTCAAACCAGGAAGGATCAAATGAAATAAAGATGGCCACTACATACTGGATAGGGGAAAATTTCAAAAGGAAGAGGAAACACTCATAAATATGTATGCACCAAACACAGGGGAACACAACTATATAAGGCGAATCTTAATGGACATGAAATATCTAATATCCAAGCTGACAAACTTAACAGGAGACTGTAATGCCCCCTTATCCCAAAAACATAGGTCACACAGAAAAAATTAGTAAAAAGTAGCAGAACTGAACCAGAGCTTGGAACCAAGGGACTTGGTGGACATATACAGCTGAACACACTTTTTTTCAGCTACACACGGGTCATGGTCTGAAATAGACCACATACTAGTCCATACGTCATGCTCAAGTATATGCAAGAAAACAGAAATTATCCCATGTATATTATCTGACCACAAAGCAATGAAACTTGAAATAAATGACAAAATAAACCAGAAAAAAACATGAATAAATGGAAATTAAACAACACTTTACTGAGCAATCAATGGGTCACAGATAAAATTAAACAAGAAATTCAACAATATCTACAATTCAATGAAAATTTAACCACAACTTATTGGAATTTATGGGATGTGATGAAAGTAGTTCTCAGAGGGAAATTCATAGTTATGAACTTGCACATCAGAAAAACAGAATGAGAAAAAATAAACACCCTAATACTGCACCTCCAACATCTAGAAAAGGAAAAACAAAACAAACCCAGAGCCCAAAGACGGGAAGAAATCATAAAGATTAGAACATAAATTAGTTCAACTGAGATGAAGAAAACAGTTCAAAGAATTAACGAATCAAAAAGCTGGTTCCTTGAAAGATTAAATAAAATTGATAAGCCCCTACTTAACCTCATAAAAAGAGTAAAGAAAACAACTTCAAATCAAGCAATAAGAAATGAAAAGGGTGAAATCACCACAGACCCAGTGGAAATTCAGAAGATTATCAATAGCTACTTTGAGAATATTTATGCTCACAGAACAGAAGAAATGGACAGATTCCTCAAAAGGTACAAATTACCAAAACTAAATCAAGAAGACAGAACAACTCTCAATAACCCAACAGTAGCCAAGGAAATACAAAATGTAATAAAAAGCCTGCCAACAAAGCAAAGTCCAGGTCCTGATGGATTCACAGCTGAATTCTACAAGAAACTTACACAAGATATGATCCCTATACTCCTCAAACTCTTCAATGAAATTTAAAAGCAAGCAGTCCTCCCAAAGTCATTCCTGTAAGTATTATATTGATTACAAAACCAGGGAAAGACACAACTGAAAAAAAGTACTACAGGCCAATCTCCCTCATGAACAGAAATGCAAAAATCCTCAATAAAATCCTACCAAACAGAATACAGCAAATCATCAAGAAGATCATATAAAATGATCACACAGGATTCATCCCACGAATGAAAGGATGGTTCAACATTTGAAAATCTATAAATGTAATACACCGTATCAACAGAGAGAAATCTAACAACCACATAATCATCTCAATTGATTCAGAAAAGACTTTTGACAAGTCCAACACTCATTCATGTTCAAAGTTCTACACAAAATTGGAATAGAAGGCCTCCACTCCAATTTGATAATAACCATCTGTGACGACCCAACAGCTAATATAATTATAAAAGGGGAAAAACAAATCTTTTACTCTCAGATTTGACACAAGACAAAGAGCTCCTCTATCAACACTCCTATTCAATATAGTTTTGGAATTATTAGCTAAAGTCATTAGACAAGAGGAAGAAATAAAAGGAATAAGATAGGTAAAAAATAAGTTAAATCATCACTATTTGCAGATGACATGATATTTCACTTGGAAGACCCAAAAATTCCACCACAAAGCTATTAGAATTCACACACAAATTCAGTACTATAGCAGGATACAAACTCAATACTCAAAAGTCAATAGCATTCCTCTACACAGATAACAAACACACTAAGAGGGAAACTACAGAAACAATACCTTTTAAAATAGCACCGCGGAAAATGAAATACCTTGGAATTCATTTAAC
Organism: Ctenomys sociabilis; assembly: GCA_004027165.1. Classification (NCBI taxonomy): domain Eukaryota; kingdom Metazoa; phylum Chordata; class Mammalia; order Rodentia; family Ctenomyidae; genus Ctenomys; species Ctenomys sociabilis. The sequence continues at coordinate 15,521 of PVKA01037174.1, read as the reverse complement.
CAAAGAAGTCAAAGATCTTTTCACAAAAAAAAAAAAAAAACTATACTACACTAAGAAAAGAGATCATACAGAATTTCAGAAAATGGAAAGATATTCCCTGCTCCTGGATAGAAAGAACCAACATCGTGAAGACGGCCACACTCCTAAAATTGTTGCACAGATTTAATGCAATCCCTATCAAAATGCCCCCAACATACCTCCCAGTCCTAGAGAAATAATTCCTAAAATTTATTTGGAAGTAGAAAAGACCTAGAATAGCAAAGGTAATCCTGGCTGACAAAGACAAGATAGGAGGCATCACAATTCCCTGACTTGAAATTATACTACAAAGCTACTGAGATAAAATCGGCATGGTATTGGCAACCATATAGACCTGAAGATTAATGGAGTAGATTAGAATACACACAGGGCTCTATGAACACACTCAGCCACCTGATCTTTGAGAAAGGGGCCAAACAAGCTTACTGGAAGAAAGATAGCCTCTTTAGCAAATGGTGCTGGAAAAACTGGCTCTCTATATGCTGAAAACCAAAACTTAACCCAAGACTATCGTCATGCACTAAGCTAAAGTCAAAATGGATTAAAAACCTAAACATTAAAGCAGAAACACTCAACTCCTGGAAGAGAAAGTAGGAGGAACTCTTGAAAACATAGGGGTAGGCAAAGAGTTCATGAACAAACATGTATTCACATGGGAAACACTTGAAAGAATTAAGAACTGGTACCAACTCTTATTGAGAAGTTTTTGCATGTCAACGAAGTGAAAACCCATAAATTTCAAAAACATCTTAAATAATAAGTATTCAGACAAAGGTCTGTTCTTTAGAATTTTTAAAGAACTAAAACACATTAGGACCCCTAAATTTAAAGATGCAATTCAAAAATGGGCATCCAAGATGAGCACACACTTCTCAGTGGACGAGATTAAAGAAGTAAATAAATATATGAAAAATGCTCCACATCAATAGCCATCCATGAGCCCCACATTAAAACAACACTGAGATATCATCTCATCCTAGAAAGAATGGCTATCATAAAGAAACCAACCAACAACAAATGTTGGAGAGGCTATGTGGAAAAAGGAACCCTTCTCCACTTCTGGTAGGAATATAAACTGGTACAACTATTATGGATATCAATGTGGAGACTTCTTAAGAAACTAGGACTGGAAATCCCATTCAAGCCAGCTATCCCCCTACTGGGAATTTTCCCAGAGGAACTGAAAACGTCATACACAGTGATATATACCTATCTATGTCTATAGGAGCACAATTTGTGTTAGCCAAATCTTGGAAACAACCAAGATGCTCATCACATGAGGAATGGTTGAAAAAGATGTGGTATTTTTATACAATGGCGTATTACTTAGCTATAAAGTATGAAGCAGTTATACTTAAGTGGATGCCACTTGAAGATATATTCATAAGTGAAATAAACCAGACCCACATGTGCAAATATCATATAGTCTCCATATCACAAGAACTCAAAAGAAGAAATACAAATAAAAAGGTATAACACAATTAAAAGGAAAGCGAGAACTTGAAGATTTGACAAGGTGAGGTCAAGGAGAAAGGCTGGAAAACAGGACAGGGACAAAGCCATACATTTATACATACAAGATGGGTAAGGCAATGATCCTAAGAAACATCAGCAGGTTTTTGAAACTAGCAGTTATTCATTAGGATTCCCACCCTGACTAACTATAGATGCTGATACCTATGAACCAAGCAACTGCAGTGAAGATAGCAATGTGTAATAGAAGGGTCATGCTTGGAATGTCTTGACATTCTAGTCTTGTAAATATGTACTTCTTGTCATTACATAACAATTATTACCATATTGTCTCTCAAGTAAAAGTTTTGTTTTGTTTTTATAAATGGGTTATAAATGTCACAGAACTGCCCTGCTACAATGCTGCATATAGTTAGATTTCTAAATTTCTGTGTATAAATATGTAATAGTTCATTCATGCTCTTTAAATATTTTTCATTATTTTAAAATTTCATCTCCATATTCTATAGGGACTTAAAAGTTTAATATATCAATACTTGAGGGAAAATACCAGGTCCATGTTATACCTACGATGTTTCTTATTCAGACAGATAGTGAAGTTAAACCCAACTGCATATGTAGTAGAGTAACAATAAGCTTCTCTTCCAGAGGATTAATAACCTAAGTTTGCAGACCAAAAATTAGAGAAATAGAAAGGCTGTAAGGACAGCCAACATTTTGGCCTAGTCTTTCAAGGCCAGTGAGGACTCAGGATAGGAGAACCTATACTGTAACATCATGAAACTCAGTTGTGTCCCAAATTTTCTAATCAAGGAGATTATGGGGCCACAGAGCAACATGATCAGTGATGGAGAGTGGGCCTAAGGAGAGTTATGTGGACAGAAAACATTCTCTCAGGCTTTCACAGAGAGCAAATTGGTCAAGCAATGGCCGTGACTCATCTACAAGGGTGACACTGACAAAAGATCTGCAAACTGTGGTATAGGGTTACAGGATAAATCTTGAGAGGATTTTACTGACCTTATCAGATACAAAACATAGATTTTTTATTATACAGGTCTTTCTTTTTCTTGATTTTAACTATCCAGCAGAAAAGTATAAAAATGAGGTATATAAAGTAAAGCCATACTAATATGCTGAGCTGTGAAAGGCCCAAGTCAACAACTTCTGTGTATAATCCACTATTATTGTTGTCTGCTGGACTGTGTTGGATTGTTTTGCTGAACTCACACACCTGAAGTACTAGATGCCAATAGAATACCCATAAACAAAAAAAAAAAAAAAAAAAGGATACAAAGGAAGGACCATTCTGTATCTGTACATACAGTATCATTAGCTTAGATACATACCTATTTTCACTTAACTCAATGAGAAGAAAGATCTGTACTAATAGTACTTAGACAGGATATCATGTCTGTATCCTATGCTATGGATAACCACTACGGAGATAACAATGTACAATGTATTAATTATTGAAACTGTCCTATTAATCAGTTTTGAAGCTGTCTTACTGCTATTTGTTTCTCAATAAAATAAAATTTTAAAAAAGAAAACCTTGAAAAAAATAAGGACGGGAATGGGGATTGAAGGGAGGGAGGGGATTAGGGGGAAAAGGATCAAGGTATATCACGTAGAAGGACAAATGTTCTATTGTGAATGTGGATACTATGTATATTTAAAATGTACCAATAAAATTAACAAAAAAGGAACTCCAAAAATCAATAAAAGTATAAGAAATAAAATAAGCAAACGTGCTCTGTTATGTTGTTCTTCCTCCTGTGGAAAAAGATAATCTTTTCTGTCAAACAATTTAAAATAACTCAATTTTATTTTTTAGAAACATCACAGTGAGGTAGCGGCTGCAGATGGCAAGGAAGAAACTGCCAGGGTCTGACAGGGATCACAGGAGCACAGAGTTACAGGCAGCCAAGGGCAGAACCAAACTGTGCCCTGGTGGTGTGGAGTAGGGGCCTCAAGTGCTCTCTTCTTTGAGATCCTCTGGGCTGTGAGCAACTTCAGAGCAGAAACCAGAGGCTGTGGCCTCCACCTTTGCCTGACACAGGGCTTTAAGTCTGTTTTGCCTCATTAATGAATTCATGCTGAATGATGTCTTCCAGTGAGTAATCTCAGATTCCAGAGGTGGCAGCCCAGCCCCAGATCAGAGTGTGCACACTAACAGGGCAGAGAGCATTTCCTGGGTGCAGACCCTATAGCTTGCTATTACCTAGTCTGTTTGGTATGGTCTCAGGGTCACCAACGATGGCCTTACCAAGTCCTGCTTAGTCACAACCGCATCTTCAAGGTACTTTGGATAGCCCCTGTGCTAACATTGGAGAAACATGAATGCCCACTTCAGGAGTTTACGGGCAACACCATGAAGCAGACACTAGTGTCTTGCTCTAATGCAGAATGAGAGAGAATGAAGCTTGATGATCATGTGCTTTTGGTCCAAGATAGTAATTAGGTCCACATTCAAACCCATGCATCACTACTTTGTAACCCATATATTCACAAAAAAATTATCTTTGTCAACAAGGTAAAATAAATTAGAAAACAGCAACCTAGCATGCTTCACTTTAGAATCTGTGCTTGTAAGGATATCATATGGTATTACAAAATTCCATGAGATACCCCCAAATATTATGTGGCAATTTTATGGTCATATTATTAATGAAATAGTTAAAATAGCAGCCAATACTTGGGGAGTACTCACTCTGTGTCAGGAACCATATATTTTTACAATGTATCTCCCCATCCTCTGCATATACAAAGAAGGAACTGAAGGAGGCGAAAAGTTACCTGTATCCCAGAGCCCCTTTGTACCGCACGCTAACTGATTGCGCCACTGGAGCTCCTCAGAGCCCCTTTGTAAAGCAATGTCTTTGCCAGTTCTATGTTCTCCAGAGTCCCCTCCATGCCTGCAGGAACTCACAGAAGTTTTCACCTGAAGCTTGATTGATTACAGAGGGCAAGACCAAATTCTCTTCCTGGCAATGCCACTTTGTGCAGGACAGCAGCATGAAACAGCAGGCACATTCTGCCTTGTCTGCTCAGCATGGACACCCACATGACAGGAACATGTCTGCTGTGCTCTGCCTTAGGGAGAAAAAGGCAGGTGGCAAGTGAACAAACAAACAGGTTGGTGCCAGGAGTCTTATTTCCAAAAGGAATAAACAATGGAGGAGGAGGAAACTTGATGTCAGCTGAAGCTGGGGCCTGTGGAGAGGGAAAGGACACTGTCTGGGGATGTAGAGCTGAGCCATCACAGCAAACAGCTGTATCCAGCCAAAACCCAGGTCTTAGGGGCCTGAGGTTGAAGAAATGAGAGCACAGCCCGTATGGCGCTCTAAAACCCTGTGATTTAGGCACAGAAGTGGCCAGGGGAGGAATTTCAGAACCGAGGACAGCGCCACAAAGGTGTTTCTTTTTTGTTTGTTTGTTTGTTTGTTTTTTGGCTAGATTCCAGGGGTACAGAAATACAGGTGCCTGCAACTCCTGTGGGCTCTCTGCTCGGGGACCCCACTTCCTTTTTGCCAGGCACACTCCTCTTCACACTTCATGACCTGCTTGAATTCAGTCAAAATCTCCTTATATTGTGTCCTTAGCATTTTCTCAGAAAGAGAGCTATTGAGCTCAGGTGTGAGTATGTCCAGTCTGAGGGTGTCACCAATAGAAATACAAAAAACATGAGCGTCAGAAAGAGACAAACAACAATAGCCATCCATCCATTACTTTTCCTACTGCTAAAGCAAAATACCTGACACCTTAAACAAAGTTAAAAGGGGTTGTTATACAGTCTGTACAGATTTCAGTCCATAATCAGCTAATCAGCTGACTCCAAGGCAGGGTGGGTACATGGCAGAGAGGCAACAGTTCACGGTGGCACAAGGCAGCAAGAGCAACAAGAGAGACACAAAACTCAGTTTCCATCCTTCACACCAAATGCAAGCTACCTGCCCTATGGTGCATGTAGCACTCACACCCATAGTCCCATGCAGCACTGGATTACTAATAAATCTCAAACTCTAAATTCATCCACCTATGAAAACCCTGTCCCAAGGACCATATTGTATCTGTATATACAAAATAGTTAGGATAGATATATAGCTACATTCTCTTAATTCAATGAGAAGAACAATTTGTAGGAATAGTGTTTGGTTAGGATATCATGTCTGCATCTTTTTTTTTTTTTTTCAGAACTGAAGATTGAACTCAGGCTCTTGCACTTATTCTACTGAACTATCTCTCCAGCCCCTCGTGTCTGCATCTTGTACTATGAATAACTATTACAAAGACAATAATATGCAATGTAGTAATTATTGTACATGTCCTACTAACCTGGGTTTGTTTAGGCCCCCAGGGGACCGGTGAGCCACCCCTTTGACAAGAACTGAACCCCAAAAGCACTCTCCATGGAAAGCAGACGTGCATACTGACACAACAATGTCCACGATCCCAGCTGCAGCTAGATGGTACAGTCTCTCAAGCAAAGCACGGTATTTTAAAATGGCATTTTGGTTCAACAAACACATTCAGAATTATGCATTGGAAGAATGCTAGACTGCTGTCTCTAATCTCTGGAAGGCGTTCATTTTGTAGCAGTCCGGTAGCATGCTCCTAAGAAAAGATTTATTAGGTAACACTAGATTTGTTAACTAATTTGCTGATTCTTTTCCTGTGGTTAAAACCAGTAATACTGAATAGTCTGACTCATGTAGGTTATTTACAAGTAAGTATGACTAAGTATAACTCATATCATTATGTTTCAAAGTTGACGCCCGAAGGAAATCCCAGAATGGCTTTGTTTCTTGGGACTTTGTGGCTCTCTGGGATGCTTTTAAGTGTTAGTGATATAAAAATCCCCACACTATTATATTCCCAACATGCATTTTCTTCATTCATAGAATAATAATAATATCTACATGACTACTCAAATACAGACAAAAAGAAAAAAATGAACATGAGAGTGCTTTGTAAACCACAAAGTCTGCATAAACACAAAAGGAGCTTCACTGTTTAAGGCACACTAACATGTGTAACATTCCCTTTCTGGCCCTTCTGTTCCACAGTCTTAGGGCCCAAGGCTAGCCCCTATACCCAGGCCTTCTCTGTAAATATGGCCTGACATAGGCTTAGAAGCTAGCCCCTATGTTCCATACTAAGCCATACCATTCAATCTATAAATGGCTTGCATTGGCAAACCAACATAGGTGTCTTTGAGTGAAGTGTCAGTATTTAGACTCAGAGAGAACCTCATAGGAAACCTCCATGCAAGGACTGTGGATTGCCCTGTGAAGTGGAAGGTTCTTTTTTTTTTTTTTTTTTTTTTTTTTTTTTTTTTTTTTTTTTTTTTTTTTTTTTTTT